>JAODOY010000017.1:2156853-2164353 GCA_025399855.1 Forbesichthys papilliferus | reverse complement strand
TATGAACGTTTGTTTTTTGTTATGGTTTTCAGAAAGCTTATCATCGACCCCAACCCATTACACCTTAACAATAAACAACTATCTGTTGTGCAAACTTCAAGTTTGACAGTTAGCCATGATAGTGAAACCATAAGAGTACATTTGACTGTTAGCTCAAACAGAGGTGATTTATTTGTTTATCTGTAAAATACGGGGAATACGTGTAGTATGCTGAATGTGAGTAATTGTTTACAACAATAAACAAGGCAACTGATTGTTATTGTAGTTTGTTAATTATACCTAACTATATTAGATATATTGCATCGATTTAGAGTTACCTGTCTCAACTGACATGGACAAAGGCGGTTTTTTTAAAGCTAAGCCTGCTTTTATTTGCTGAATAACTTTGAAGTGGGGTAGGGACAGAAGGTATTATCCTAATCGCACATGTAAACACATGTAAACACATTCAAATGCTTGTTTGTAGCGAGTGCATTTGATCTGTACTGTAGTGGTGTGAACATTCTGTGATGCCTATCCTGGATACATTTGTCTCATAAATACAGGCTCATTCTTTTTCTAAGAATATCTTTGTAATTCTGAAAAGTAATGGCACAATAACTAAAGGCCATAGTCCTATTTAATATTTAGATCACATACATTTCAACCTAACGGGAATTAAATTACATTACACAAATCAGATTTATTTATAAAAGGCACTGATATGGTCTAGTGGCCCTGTTATCACGTTATATAGAAACATGCAATTTATTATCAAATCTCAATATGTATGCTATGCACTGGTTTGAACATAATGTTAGTTTGATTTATCCTCAAGGGGACATTTTGTCACTGCAATGGAGCAAGGCAAATAAAAAAAACATGATAGATGTTTTCTTGAGGCTGCTTAAACCAAAAAGTTAACGATGTGTACCCCCCACCCCCTTCTTGGTCTACATCCACAGCTGTTTGGTAATTGCCATAGAAATGGTTCCTTTCTCAAACACACCCTTTCCCAGGGAATGCCGGCGTGGAGCAAACAAGACATCCAAGGCTACTGGGATGCCATGCGAGCGTCTAGATTAGAGGAGGATCTACTTAAAGGCATCACGGAGAGAGGATATTGTCTTGTTTCCCCCTCCCTAGAACATCTCCTCTGAGACCCACGCACTGATTTAGCCTGGCAGCAGACTGGGATCTGCTATGTCCAGAAACACACACACACACACACGCATGCACACACACACACACACACACACACACACACACACACACAGTATATACATACCAAACAAAGCCCCAGTGTGAAAATAATACATCCATGCTTTAGCACAAAAACAATTGCGTGTTGCTTATGTGCGTGTGTGTGTGTGCGTGCGTGTGTGTGTGCGCGCTTGGGTATTTCTCCATTAATATGTGTGAGATTCAGCTCCCATGTGGTGTTCTTTGGATGATTAGCTTTAGAGTCGTCGATTGTACGCTAATCTGACAAATAATCTGGTGTATCTACACAGCCCTGGTTCTGTAAAAACAAACAACAACAGTGGTGCAGACCACACTATACTACACAACACTATAGACTTTGCTTTTTTACCAAGTTCAAATATCAACAAGCTTTTTTTCAGAATTACAGTCTGTATTTGTAGACACACACATACACACACACACACACAGACACACACACACACACAATAGCATCCATGCACACGCAAGATATGTGCAGAGACTAACAGTATCTTGAGTTGCCCTAGTAACAACATCCGTGAACACACTCCCGCTGAGAGATGCAAAGACACAGACCTTCAAATGTGCAAACACACACAACATATTTAATCCAGTCATTGTACTAAGGGCTTTGACACTCCTTGGTTATTATGGACAGATACACATACAGTCACACACATATAGGAGTGTTTTCTTTAGCCTATAGCCTATTAGTCTCAGCACAGACAGCAACACACATACATACACACACCTGTATCCATCTCCATCCGCACACAATGACAGCTGTTTGTGCTGAATGTTTTGCTCACAGACCTTTGATCACAACTTCTGACATTTAGCTTGTGAAAACTTGACTCAGATAACAGAATATTCATCAATGAGTAAAGCAAAAATCAGCGACAGTAGGCGACACTGAATCACCCCAGCCTTAGAGCGCTCTAAGAACATTAAAACCACCTTGACATTTCTGACTGGAAGCCTGTTAGCAAGCTGAAATATCAAGGGGTAATGAAGGGTTCACCAAGGTTATCACTTTGCCGTCAGTGCATTTGAATGTGGACATTTGGTACAAGTGAAGGAGAGAATGTATTACACGCACGTTTTAGATGTCTCCCTGCTCCAACACAGCTGATTCAAATGAATAGTTTGTTATAATGACCCATTTATTTGAATCAGGTGTGTTGGAGCAGGGAGACATCTAAAAAATGCAGGGCACCGGCCCTCCAGGACCAGGATTGGGGAACCCTGGTGTAAACAATCAGTTGGGAAAATGTTTTGCCTTTTAAAAATTAATATTCATCATTAATATCACATGTTGAGAACCCAGTGATCTCCCAGTGGCTGGGAAACTAATTAGCAGTGTTTAGTGTTATTGTTAGTTCCATGTGTTATTACACCCCATATGTAAGGGCTGCACTGTGACATGCAAAAGGTGTACAATAATATGCATTGTGTTCATCCAACAAATAGTGAATGCAGGGAATTTATCTTAATGAAACACCTCTTCTAAGTTAGCACATTCTCACTAAGATACACACACACACACTCACTGGTGGAAAACATGTATTTACTGTGTTAACCACCATCGGCTTGCTGTTTGCACTCTCTACCCAGCCTATAGCTATAGCTACATCTCCCTGCTTCAAGTGTTGACATGTCTGTCTGTAGCACAGCAGCGAGAGTCAACACAAACATGGGCATGTTGAACCCACTAAATATTTCCTAAGCATTTTGCCATCACCCTTTCCTGAACACAGCATCTCTCAAACCTTCTGACCAACGGTGTGTTTCTTTAAGGTGCATTCAGTGCTTAAAGCGATGGGGTTACATGCAATATGTTCTCAGCCAAGCTGTCAATCTGCCTTGCGTCGAGTCAAGTTAAAGAGCAACGCGTGCAGACAAAACGTCTTTGCTCAGAGGTTATTGATCCCTCCTTCGCTGCTAT
This sequence comes from Forbesichthys papilliferus, assembly GCA_025399855.1. NCBI lineage: Eukaryota > Metazoa > Chordata > Actinopteri > Percopsiformes > Amblyopsidae > Forbesichthys > Forbesichthys papilliferus. The sequence goes on along the minus strand of JAODOY010000017.1, from coordinate 2,161,205 downwards.
TACAGACCATATTACAGCTAAAAATGAGCCAGATATTGTGGAGACACAAATGACTAGCTGTCGTGCTTCGCAGGCAAACATTTCAATCTAGACATGAGGCAACTGCAGAAAAATAGCCCACAGGTGTCACAGCAGTGCACTGCATATTTCACGCTCCAAAAATAGAGGACATAAACATCCTTATGAAATCCTGTGTCATTGTAGCATGCAAGGCAGGTTTTTTTCCCCATCAAGCAATAGCTTACTAACACAATAGCCAAATGTAATAAATCATGTATTCAAATGTACTGTATTTAGAGAAAACAGGGCAACAACTAATTACTAAATACAGCACAAAACAATACACAAATAGAGTGGATGTTTTATTTCCCTCAATAGTTATTGTATTGACGCATATATACTGTATATATTCATTTTATGGATTGTTAATCATGTTCAGGCCTATATTAGAGCAATATGACCATGTTACCTACTCCAAATACTGTTGGGATATGTGAATCCTATTATTGGCTTGAGGCCAGGTCAGTGGAAGAAAGACATCAATAATTAATCTTTGTATGGTGTGTGTGTGTGTGTGTGTGTGCGTGTGCGTGCGTGTGTACGTGTGTCCGCGCACTTGCGCATCCCTGCCATAACCCAAGCAAAGCCTGCAAGGACCATGGGTTCTTTTTCATCGTTCAACCTTTCGTTTATTTTCAACCAAAAAAAGACCATGGTTAAATCCACTAAACTGAAATACAAAAATATGCGGACTCAATTCGAAAACCAACACATGAATATTTGACAATTTACATACACATCCAGTGCTGTGAAGATGACAGCATTGTGAAAGGACAATAATCTTTCCCGATATGGCAAGAAGAGGTGCTTGAACAAGCAAACGCTTTGTTTAGGCAACTGCGTAAGCCCATTAGGAATGTCCGTAAGGGGCTACCATACAAGAAGTGGCTTAAGGTTTAGATCTGTGTAGACAAGTCCCCGTCTTTAGTATAGTCACGTTAAAGCTAACAGTAAAAAAATATAACGGAGACTTCTAGAGAGCTATGGGAGAACCTATATATCTCATCTCAACCGCTCCCCACCCCACTCCCGCTTCTACAGTCTGCCGCAGCGCTCGCTCTATGCAGAGAGGGCGAGAATTCCGTTATCCCGTGGAAAAAAGAAAAACCGAGCCATGTGTGCTATGTAGGGCATTAAAGGTACAAGGTGATTTTTAACGGGCGACGGGTTATAAATCGTGCCCACCCGCACGAATTCAGGTGGGGCGTTGTCTTATATGGCCGCTTTTCAGTTTTCGCCACTCTGTAGCCTACTATGATGGAAATTCCAGCAGTGCGCGCGAGTGTGCTTGCGTGCGCGTGTGCACGCCACGCGCAGCACATGTTCTGTCTGTAACATGCAGGCAGCGTCCAAAAGCCAACAGGTCCATGTGTGCGTGCGTGCGTGCGTGCGTGCGTGCGTGTGCGTCTGTAGGCCTATCTGTCTATGCGCGAATGTGGGTATGTGCGTTTGGCGAGAAGGCAATGGGATAGATGGAGAGGAAATCAAAGGGAATTCCAGATCACTCTTTCCCCCCGTTAACCAGAGACAGCTCTTTGAGAATTCCACTGGCGTCCACCCGCCGCCTCTCCCGTATCATGTCCTCCAGGCTGCGGAACACAAGCGTGTGCACGCCGCTTCCGGACAGGTGCACTTTGAGGAAATACTGCTGCTCCGCCGAGTGAGCCTCGCCCCCAGCTTTGAACTCCCGCTTCCCGAAGCGGCACCAGGCGGCGAAACTTTCCGAGTTGGTCCAACATATCTCCCCGCTGCTCAAACCGAGGTGCCCGGCCGCGTTCTGCATTACCAGGTTGGCAGGCAGCGGTCTGTATCGGTAACGATTATTGACTATCCTCCCACGGCGACCGTTGCTGATTTCGGGCAGACTATCCTTGCGGATCTCGCCCTTGTGCAGGTGGATGACCTGGTCGTTCTGCTCGTAGATCGCCCAGTGCGGCGCCTGAGCGGTGGCGACAAGCTCCAGCAGGTCGCCGGGTTTGCACATAGTCAGCAACGTTTTTACCGAGTACACGTTCAGGTCCTCGTTCTCCCGGAGCTTCGAGAAGATGCATTCCTGTGAACAGAAGGCGGAGTATTCCACTTCGCTGACCGCCAAAGGTCCGTCCTCGGCCGGGCTGTGATCCTTGGTGAAGCCGCAGTCGGAGGGTGAGCGGTCGTCCACCTCCTCCTCTTCGTCTGAAAAGAAATAAGCGACGCCGACCCGCAGCTCGTCCTTCTCCAGACCGGACGGATCCCCGGTGGGCAGCTCGCTGTAGTTCAGGTGGGTGATCCGATCCAGTTGATTTCCCATCAATGACCTGGCAAGGCAGAGGCATGGACTGCGGTGTCTTGAAGGGACAGAAGTAGAGAGAAAACGGGAGGAGAGGTCTGATTAGGAGAGGAGGTCAAAAAGGTAATATACTAAATCTCCTTTTAGTTACAATATATTGAATCACCTCACATAATGGCAAAGACCAAACAAAAGCTCCCTTGAGGGATTGGTTAAATGCAGAGGATGAATGTATGTGTATGTGACAATAAAAGCACCTTTAAAAACAATTCAAAAATGAAAAAAGTACAAAAGAATCGGATCGAGAGAAGGTCCAGAAAACGGCCACAAAACACCAAACACTTCTGTTTTCACTTGGGGAAGTATAAGCACCACGAGTTTGAGATTTCTTAAGTCTACGAATCGCCTTTCTAGCTGTTCTCACACCCATTAAATCATTATTTTCACCAGACTGGAAAAACAGGTATGAGGTTCCGGTATAAAAGCACACAATGGACGAAAGTATAACGACAAATACTTATCGCGTGGCATGCAGGTTCCCACAATAAACGCGCGTTAGTCAACGTAAATAAACCCTTTTTAAACAATATTTTATTGTGCCATTACGCATGACGCAAAGTGTGAAACTCGAATAAGAATGCATAGGCTAGGCTACCTGTGCGCTCCCCGGGCGATTGGTTAAATATCCTTCCGCTCCATGAGTACCGCGAACAACACGGTCCCCTTGTTCTCGCTCTTTCACTTTTTCTTTTATCTTCTTCCACCTCACGCTGTCTCACTCTTCTGACGCTCCCTGTTCTCCAGTTGTCGCGCATGCAAGACCTCTGTTCTTTCTTTGAGCGCCAGCTCTGTTTAAGTACCAAGGAGAGCTCCGCCTTCGGCGACAGCCCCCGCCCCGCACACACGCAAGTGGACGGCAGTCATTTCCCCATCGCTGGCAGGCCAATCCCAAACGCAGAAGGTCGTGTTCGCTAAGCACAGAATCCAATGAGGTGTTCGCAAGCGGGAGAGCTACGATAGGTGGTTGTTACCGAGGCATGGGTTTTGTTGTGGGAGCAGGGACTGGGATTCTCAACATGTTCAGCCGTGCGCCGTGTATGAATGCGCCGTGTGAATGTAAGCAGTAACTGATACAATGACACACCTGAGGTTAAGCTAAAGTCCCCTCTTACTGTCTGTAAAAACTTGATAAACCGGTGCGAGCTAAACAACACGTTGCTGTCGAATATGCTAGTTTGTCTAGCACTCCACCCATATCCACATATATTGTTTTTTACGTTTGTAGGATTTCGACGAAAAGCAGAAGGCAGGTGTGAACGTGTGTGCGCGCATAAGCGAGCAAGCATTGGAGGAGGCATGAATGTATTAAACAAAAGTAATATCGGACAGGTTTTCACAGATGATGATGCACTCTTTCACAAGTTTTTAATAAATAAAAATATGTTTTTTATCATCTTAATTTTTTTATTTTGTATTATTATTACAGCACATACAGTACACAGTAGCCAAGGCTTATCTTATTAGCATTCCTCTTGGAGCAAGGCATTCTGTGGTCAGGCAGTACAAGGACAACTCTTCAGTGAACCTCTCCTTCTCAGGGCTGATGGGCGATAGTGGCTTTCAGCTAGCATGGATTGGTTAACATACTGTATATCCATATGTGCAAGTGTATGGGAGCTTGGTACCTTGTGTTCCTTTCTATTTATTTATTTTAATTACATGTCCTAGTTCTATGTAGTATTTTAACATGTACTGCCACCTTTGTATGTTTAACTTCAAATTCTCTGTTTCTATCCTGTTGACCATGCATAATACTGTGAAGCATGTGTGTGACTGCTGTCTGTGAAAGGTGCTACAGTATACAAATACATTTGACTTACTTACAGTATCTGCTTGTGAGATATGTGCACACACACACATGCACACAGACAGACCTATATGTGCACACACACACATGCACACAGACAGACCTATATGTGCACACACACACATGCACACAGACAGACCTATATGTGCACACACA
>JAODOY010000017.1:2128366-2147369 GCA_025399855.1 Forbesichthys papilliferus | reverse complement strand
AGTACGTATGCATGATAGAGAACAGCACATGTAGCTTTATTCATATGACATAGCTCAACTCACTCACCAGCATGTGAGAAAGCTTCCCAGACGAACAGGCTTGTGTTACAGTCCCCACGTTATATTAAAGATGTTGTGTACGTTAAACAAATATGCCCTACATATTTCGCTCCACTCCATTTTCTTTTTCTTTTCACAAGACCGACACACTTCATTTCTCACACAGGTTATACTAACCAGAAATAGCGTCCACATTTGACTTAACTTGATTTTCCATTGCAGTCAGAATGATAACAGTGGCGGTGGGAAGGAGAAATTATTCAAAGTACATTTTTTTATGAGCCGAAAAAAAATATTTGAAATCCTGTATGATTGATTAAGCTAGCCTGGCACTGTTGCCGTAGCGCCAGGCCAGCCCTGACTTTCAGGGACTCAGGACCACACAGTTAGAGCATTTTCACAAACACCATGTTAGAATCTCCTCTGGCAATCTGCCAATATAATCATTTACCTGGAAGACAAACTACCTGTTGTTGGTTAGCGTAGGTGTCATCAGAAACACCAGAAAGTGTGAAATGATATTCCACAAAACAAGACATAGCTGTTTCTGTGACCCACTATTTTATTTTGGAGAACATAGCATCTAATTATTATTATTATTATTATTACTAACACTTACTCTGGAATCACTACAATCTCACTTTCGTTGTAGATATTTCTTTCTCTAACACACAAGCTAGCTGCTCGTTGACGTTGGCTTCTTTCTATTCTGGTCGTGTGATGGTGTCAGCGAATCGCATGGCAAGTTGTCAACCGCCACTGACCTATCACAGATGATGGTTTTTGCAGCTGAGCCCTAGCTGGCTGGGCTATATTCCCCCGTCCAGTGCAAACACACAGATACACACGCATGCACGCACACACACCAAGCATCTCTGTTTGGCCACATGCAGCGCTCCCCGGACATGCTCAAAAACAAATTGACATAAGCTGTGTGCCCCAACCCCCTCCATTTACCCCCTTTTAACCCCCTGATGATGAGGAATGTTGATGGGACAGAACAAGTGTAACCTGTCTGTCAGCATCTGCCGAGATTAGCGGGGCATACAAACCCTACTGTGGCGGTGGGGGTAATGGGGGATGGGGGGTGTTTTGAACTAGGGGGACCATAGTGTGTGTGTGTGGAGGGGTATACATGGAACTGTGAGGTTCCAAAACTGATCGACGAATCACCAGTAAGTGAAATATATCGCAGAGGTCTTAGATGAATGATACAAGTATGAAAAAAGTTATTAAATAATCAAGAGCCATTCTTCTACATTTTCATTACAGTAGAGTAGCATGATATATTCTTATGATGATACTGACAGCACCTTCTGCCTGGGTCAGGACCCCCCGATGGCCGTAACGTTGGGCCTGAGGATGGAGGAGATGATCTTCAACTTGGCTGACACGCACTTATTCTTTAATGATCTAGAGGTGAGGTCACACACGCACACACATACATTTCACACTTCTTCTGGTGACCAACTGTTTAAAAGAGTGGCACTTGTCAATTACTGGATTGATAGCACCCCCTGGTGGTATACATTGAATGTATTTCTCAAAACGGTGTTGGCTCATTTTACATGTGTGTGTGTGTGTGTTTGGGTGGGAGTGCAGGAGTGTGATCAGGTACACATTGATGATGTGTCATCGGATGACAATGGCCAAGACTTAAGGTGAACACCCAACCCCTCGACAATGCACAACCCATGCCTTTAATTTAATTGTCAGCAAACAAAGCAACAAATCTGCAAAAATTATATGATCCTTACTTCCATTTATTATCCACAGATTATTAGCAAAAATGTTTGAACATGATATAGTTAGTTATATATATATATATATATATATATATATATAGTTATAGTAAGAGTATACATATAGTTATAGTAAGAGATATACTACATTGCGTATTACATGAGTGGACTTACCTCGTAAGCCACAGCAACAGCATCAGCAGTTTCAGTTCTGTGGGAAATAATATTTTCTCATAAAAAACAACTGTGAAGACTGAATCAGCATCATATAAAAAGTAGATTGCCATAAACAACATCAGCTTAACACGCACACTGACCTCACATTGTCTGGCTAGATCAGAAAGACATCCTCATTGTGGTGGGACTGGTTAGCTCAGGGGTGGGCAGTCCTGGTCCTGGAGGGCCGGTGCCCTGCATGTTATAGATGTCTCCTTCACCAACACACCTCATTCAAATGAATGGGTCTGTTAGCAGGCTTCCAACGACCCATTCTTTTGAATCAGGTGTGTTGGAGCAGGGAGACACCTAAAACATGCAGGGCACCGGCCCTCCAGGACCAGGACTGCCCACCCCTGGGTTAGCTCAATGTGCCATGACTCATACTGACAATAGATTAAATTGCACATGTTAAAAGCTGCTGGTCAATATTAGTCTGTTTTTTTGTGTTGTTCTTATTCATGTATACTGTGTATAATTTCCAAGGTTAGAGAAAACTGAATTAATAACAGTAAGATTATAAATACTTTATGACTATTTACAGAAAATATCTCAGTTGTGATGGTGTCTCAGTATTGAAATATTAGCTATTGCATTTTTTGTTTTGACAGAGCAGATGTTTCAAATAAAACATATCATTATTATTATTGACAGTACTTACAGTTTTGCAACTGATGGCTTCCATGCAGCTGCAACCAGCGCCAACCTGTGCCTGGCTACGGGCGTCCGCGGTGGCGTTGACTGGATGAGGAAGCTGGCCTTCCGCTATCGACGGGTCAAAGAGTTGTATAGCACGTACAAAAACAATGTGGGGGGTAAGCCAATCAGATGGGAGTTTGCTGGGCATCAGCGTCAATGAGAGGGTGATGCAGAACTTATACTGTGATTTCTCTTTTATATTGCATATACTTTTTATATCTGGGAAACTTAACTAATTTACCCAAAGATTCTTCCATGTACAAGGATTTTGGTATTTTCACTAGACCACTAATGCATACTGCATACCACATCGTTATCCATTGTTGCTGTTAAATGAAGAGCTTTTGAGATAACATGTTCAGCCCTCTCAATGCTGTCATGAAGAGCCTTCCTGTAAGCTTGTTTTAATAATGCCATGCTCTGGGTTTAAAGGTCTTCTGGGTCCTGCAAAGAGAGACGCCTGGCTCCAACTGAGAGCAGAGGTGGAGGCACTGACAGACTCATGGCTCACCAATGCACTAAAGTCCCTGTCTATTATCAGCTCCAGGTGATTGGCTGATTGACTTATTGTATGCCTCTCCCCCTAGTTATGTGCACGTTTGGAGTGTGTCTGGGGCGACTAAAGACAGTAGATAATATATTGTACTAAGAGATGAAAGGCTCATATTTGTTAAACCTTAGAACATAAGCGCAACCCTGATAGGCTACATCTATTGTAGCCTCTTCTTGCAGAGCCAGCCTTTACATAAATAAAGTCTGGGATGCAGCGCTGGCTAACTGCGTATGTACCCGCCTACTTGACAAGCGAGGTATTTTAATTGACGTGCATGACGACCAACTATGTAACTCAATGGCCAAGTCGGACGTTAAACTTACAATGAGGAATTAGTTGGGAAAACTAAACAGGACTCTGGCTGTTTGTAGGTCTTTAAATTTAAATCTGTACATAAATGTGTAGTCTACGGTTACATCTTAAATAAATGTTTAATTTTAAATTAGTAAATAAAGCAGTGCACTAGCATCATACCGGAAATTACAGATACATTCTTGTGAGTGACATTGCAGACAGTCAATGGATATCGACAGTATTACTTCCCGAAAGTCAGAGAGTCCCGTGTCGAGCAGGGGGACAGTATCAGATGTTTAGCACAGAGTTGTTTATGTGACATAGTGCTAATATACGGAAGAGGCTGAGACTAATTGTAGCCTAGCCCAGAGGTCTACAACTGGGGGTCCTGGACCCCTATGGGGTTCTCAGAGATACTGCAGGGGGTCCTCCAAATTATTTGATCCCAAACTTATTTTCTTATAATATTATTTATTTTAATGGCTTAGTTAGTTGCCTACTTTTATCCATGGCATTATAGGCCACCCTATACATTATTGTTGGCCCGGCAACTAAGTACTTTATACCATATGTGATAGGGGTCCCAGTGCCGTGTTTCTATCAGCCAAGGGGTCCCTGGCCCGAAGAATTTTGAAGGCCTCTGGCCTAGCCTATTTCATAAGGCCTATCTATGGAGTAGCATCATGTATCTACTCTAAGAAAGTTGTGAAATGGTACAATATGTACACATTAGAGGCAGGGTTAGACATTTTTAAGAACGCTCGCCAACAATATCCGTCTGCACGGTGCCGCTTCACACACTGAAATGCATTTGCCACAATGTTTATGTTCCTATTTATGGTGCCAGGGCTGTGTAGTACCAGATTATTTTTTCAACATGCACAGAGAATGGTAACATAGCGAAATGCAAGGAGATATTTTGTGAATTTTACTGTATTTTTATCTACAAATAATCTTGGAATATCTGATTACACCTTTAACCACCCCGCCTGTTTTGATTACAGGAGTAACTGTGTGAATGTGTTGGTGACCACGACACAGCTCATACCGGCGCTCGCTAAAGTTCTCCTGTATAGTCTAGGATCTGCTTTCCCTATTGAGAACATCTATAGTGCAACCAAAATAGGTAAGCCATGCATGCAGACAAACACACATGCAAGTCGCACATCATGCATGCCACACAAATCACTGTAGGAGAGGTGACCCTAATAATACAGCTGTGGAAAATGTTAAGACCACTGTAGCAGTTTCTCAGAGTTGTACTACTAACCCTGCACTCACACAGCCAGCTACAGTCAGCCACAAAGTGACAGACCTTCAATCATTTCAATGAGCGCTGGACAACTATGGGCGACAAGTGAGTGAGTAGCGGCCAGCTGCTATCGGCTGGCGACTGGGAAAGTCGACCATCATCGAACTTTATTCAAATGTTCAGTGACGCCGTGTAGCGACCAATCAGAGAGTAGATGTGTGTCGGCGACGCCCCTCCCTCTTCAGGGCGATCGAAAATGGAGGAGAAACTGTGTGCGCCTTGTTCATTTACATATATTTATACACTTATGTACAATTTACAAAGTTCATGAGTTTGTTTAGCCCACGCATGTAGCAAGGCAGACCGATTTAGCTTTGAGTGACAGGGCAGACACACCCACCAGCTACAAAGCGACCTGGCTACAACCAGCTACGAAATTGCTGGTAGTGTGAATGCAGGGATATACATTTTAATTTTTTTATATACATGTATATAATGTATTTATATATTTTTCTACGTTTCAGTATATTGCTAATATTACATTTTTTGTTCTTAATTTTTTCTGCGGCTGTATATGCTTCACCGAAGAGACACACATGCACAAAATGTGGCATTGAGTGAATAGTCACCTGACAAAGCAATCTAGGATTCTCTAACAACCTACAGTATTAGCTACAATGCTTGGATATATAGGATTTGTTAAAATCATAGATTTAGCTTTGGTTTACCTACCTCCTCCTAAGCCACAGTTATAGCATTGGTAGTTTTAGATATGTGACAAAGAAATATGTCCCCATTATAAAATAATAGTCAAGACTTTAATCTGCATTATTTTAAAGTTAGATTAATATGAACAACATTAATCTAGACACAAGCTATATTCTCACTTGGTCTAGACATATTGAGAAAGACATAAACATTCTGGTGGGACTGGTTAGGCCAAAATGTGCCATGATTGTAGCTAACCTGAAACCAACTATTTCTCTCTCAACAGAGGAAACAAACAACATGGGTAAAGGGAACGAGACAAAAGCACTCAGTAAAACAATCACACGCTGTGAATGTATGATACGCCCAAATCAACTACAGATGTGCCAGTGCATTCTGGGGTGGGACTGTGGGCTATTAAGGTTGTAACCGGCTCAATAGAATGTCGAACGTCACATGACCAAACCGGAACATTGCTTCCGCTTATCTGAGAATGTGGTAACAAAATTATTTTAAATAAGTACAAAATGACGGAACTGTACATTTATTTAAAATTAATGAGCAAAACATATATTCTACAAGCTAAGCAATCACAAACATGTTCCTGTACAGCAGGCCTGGGCAAAGTCAAGCCCGGGGGCCGGATGTGGCCCTTGAGACATTCTACCCGGCCTGCCCATTACATCAAACATTTAAAAAACTATAACAACATAAAATTGCTTGACGAGCTCTGCAGAATGTTACTTTATTTACTGCTGCATAAAAAAAAATAGCAGTTAAAGTGAACTGTTACATTTGATTATGAAATTGGTGCATAGGAAGAGCCATATATGCATAAATGACAAAGTTTGCGGTTTTGTATTTTATTTGGAAATGTTTTAGCATGTTGGTTAACATAGTAACGTGGCCCGCAAAGCTCTCTGACATTTTCAATGTGGCCCCCAAGTGAAAATGATTGCCAACCCCTGCTGTACAGTAACAGCTTGATCAGGCAGGCTATGTTGCAACATAGCCTGTCGGCTCTCTGGCACCCGCTATTTTTAGCTGGACGTTCAATGCGGTAGGCTACTCTGGGCTAGCCGCTATACAGTAACATAGTAGCCATGTTATCTTATAGAGGTTATAGTCCTCAGCATAACACAGCTTGTATATTGCTTTTTAGTCCAAAATAAAACTTGTCTTAGCTGGTGAACTGCTGTTAAATACAGACACGCAGTAGAGAATAGATGAAGTATGATTGTATGTTGATTTAAGCTTATATTTATTTTACCATGCACATTTATTTTTACCGTTTACCTGTGTATTAATCGTTCACTAACATTAGTTTTTGGTAGTTCCTGGAGGCATCTTAAATAAAATATTGCAGATTTTAGCTCATAGAGCACCTAACCAGATGCTATGTGTACCATTTTACAGAATACGCATAAAGCATAAAGCCTATTGTGTCCAAACCAAAGCACCCCTTAATGTATCAGGGCCCACTCTGTATTGAAAAAGCTGAGTGTGTGAATGTATGGGGACGGGGGGGAATAAGTGTGTAAGTAAATACGCATCCTCCACCATGCACACAAACCTGTATACCACATCTTTGTCATCCATACAACCAAAGGAAAATGTGTGTAAGCCGTCTGTTTGTCTCCAGGCAAAGAGAGCTGTTTTGAGCGTATAGTGTCCCGCTTTGGCACTAACATTACGTATGTTGTGATTGGCGATGGGAGAGATGAGGAGCATGCGGCCAGCCAGGTAAAGACACAACCTCTGAACTTTGACCCCTCTGACTTTCTACCCTCCTTCCTCCCCGTTGTTTTTTATTTTATTTTGCAGGAAAAGAGAGTTGCTTTGAACGCATAATGCAAAGGTTTGGCAGGAAAGTAGTGTATGTTGTAATTGGGGACGGTGTGGAAGAAGAGCAGGCGGCCAAAAAGGTAATGGATCCGCAACCTCAACGCAAACCCCACCTATCCCAACACAGCGTGAGCTCTGATTGGACCAAGCCTGCGTTTCTTTGCTGTGGTGGTTTTGTGTTGGTCATTCGTCTTTTTATGTTGCTTCATGTTCTACTGTCTCCCCGCTACCAAATGAAATGAAAGTACACTACAATCATAACTGTCATATGGAGATTGTTAGGCTTCACAAATAAATAAGCCGATGCACCACAATATTAAATACATACAAAGATATTTTTCTCGTTGACGATACCATTTTCTGTCTGAAATGTATGGTTATTGAGCTTTGAGCAATCATCTGATTTACTTTTATATAATCTTACCCCAATGCCCTTGTCAAATGACTTTCTTGTGTGTTGAGATGTCTGTTTTGGATACTTTAAACCTAAATTATGGAAAATCATAAACATATTGCAGTGAACTACTGTACAGTAATGTAAAAAAAAATGTACACCCTCCTTGAATTATATGGATTTACATATCAGGACATAGCAATCATCTGTTCCTTAACAGGTCTAAAAATATGGTAAATACAACCTCAGATGAACAACCTGACATATAGCATGCAGTGTCATGATTTATTTAACCAAACATAAAGCCAAAATGGAGAAGCCATGTGTGAAAAACGATGTACACCTCATGATTCAATAGCTTTTGGAACCACCTTCAGCAGCAATGACCTAAAGTAATCCTCCCATGGTGTGGATTAACTTTTGACCACTTTACTTTTTACGTTACTTCAGTTTATTGATGTTTGCGGGCATTTGTTTATGCACAGCTCTTAAGGTCCCGCCACAGCATTTCAATTGGGTTGCACTTTAACATGCTTTCGTTTTGTAATTGCTGACCATCACACGGTCTGACCTTGTGGTGAATATGCTGGGATGTGCACTCCTTGGGAGAGTGACAACTGTTTTTAATGTTTTCCAATTTTGAATAATCCTTCTCACTGTAGAATGATGGACCTCAAAATGTTAGGAAATTACCTTATAAACAATCTGATTGATGGGTGAAATGCTATGGTGGAATTACACATGGCTTCTCCAGTTTGGCATACTGCTGGTTTAAAAAAAAAATCATACCATGATGTAATGTCGTGGGTTGTTGTTCTGTTGTATTTATTATATTTTTAGACCTATTAAGGAACAGATGATTGTCCTGATATGTAAAACCATAGAATTCATAGAGGGTATACTTTATTTTTCACAACTGTGTATACTATATAGAATTTTTTTTCACAAATGGTCATTTGTATGTCTTCTTCAGCTTGGGGTTTAGCATAGGTTGCTGGGCATTTAGAGTGATTATCTTAGGAACGCATGGATTTTGTTTTGCACTGCTTTTGCAAAGAAGCTGTGATCAGCTACCACTGTGTAGCTTGCATGCTTTTGGGTGGTGGAGGTGCTGCATCAATTAAAAATAACTGTTAATGTTGATTTTCTTAAGCATCTAATTTGTTTTTCTGTCAACTCTGCAGCACAATATGCCTTTCTGGAGGATATCTGGTCACTCTGACCTGCTGGCACTACACCAAGCACTGGAGTTCGAGTACCTGTAACTAAAGTGATACAGACATTACCTTGAAGATGGTCATCAAAGACCAAAAAAACCCCTCTTTTGTATACATATTTAAGGAGAGAAAAAACAAGATACAATGCAAATTTGTCTTTTGATTGTCAGGATTTACATACTTTGGTCTTAAGAAATGGAGAGGAAGAAATGAAATTGGGGTAAAGGACTGATTTCCCCGATCTCTGGAACAGCAATTTTAACCTTCATACAACACTAGCAACTGCCTTTCAGGGTTTCCTTTGGCCAAACCCGTAACGGCTCAGGCGGCATGGACGGATGGATCTGGGTTCAAGTTAGGACTGCTCTACTTCACATGCAAGAATAATGTTCAAAACACTAATTTGAGCAAAAGGTGTAATTATTTGTTTGGGGTAAGTTGCGTGTGAAACCTGCTTCAATGTATTCTGTCCAGGGTTCATACTAATCAGAAAATGAAAGCTGTATGGAACCTGTGTAAATTATAAACAATAAACTTACAGGGGAGCAGTTGATGTTTTTGTGAATATTTTTTTTTGGGGCTATGGATTTTTGTATTTTGGAAAGGAGAATGTGGTTTTGTGCTGTGTTCCGAGTGTCTTTATTCAGAAATGTTTCATGTATGTAGATATAAAGGAGAAAAAAAACAAACTGACCCATGCATTTTGTATTTCAAGTTAGTCCTAACTACTCACAATGCCTAGTATACATTTAACCGCTAGCTTGAGCCCTTAAAGCAAATAGAGCAGTTGGTTGAGGTAAAAACTTAACTACACAAATGCAAAGGTAATGACAATGCAAACTTGTGGGGATTTAAAAAGGTATTAGCTATTGCAAGCTAAATGTTAGCTAATACCCGTCAGATTCAGCCAATTTTCTGCACCTTTCAATTCTTCATGTGTTGAAAAAAGTGATACTTCTACACAGCCCTGGCTCCATAAATAGCAACGAAGTGGTGACACTGCTTGCATCAAGCCACAGCACTACGCTTCACAATGCATTTCAAGGTGTAATGCGGCTCTGCGGAGGACCGCGGTGATTTTAGCGTTAAGTCAGTGAGCAGATTAAGTTGGGCATTAGTGCAAACACATTTGCATTAAATTAGGATAATGTGTTGACTAAGTGGATTGAATAATCCATTTTAATGAAACATTTGCCAGGAAAAGAAAAACCTGCAGCATTGCAGATTAAAATGCATTTAATAATCACACTGAGAATGTACCCACTGAATAAAGCAACACAATATGCAGGTTAATTTCCACGTTTCCTTTAATGACACCTCATTTCTTGGCTTTGAAATATTCCTCAATGACATCCTTGGCTTGAGATTCCTTGCCGTAATCCTGCAGAAACAAGAGTAAAATCAATATGCAGCTACAAAACAAACAATGAAAATTGCTGCACTCATTTCTAGAGCTAATTTTATCATCGAACCCCACTCAACAAAAGCAGCTACAAATTGATTAAGTTAGTTTCAACACATTTACAGTTTGAGTTGTTTACAACAGCATTTCAATTCAAATTTGATTTCTGCCCCCACTCCAAAATAATAAATAAGTGCAGTGGATGGAACGAACTTTACCTTGATCACTACACAGCTGCAGCCCACCACCTTACGTGGTTTTCCTTCACGGTCGATCTTGCACAGACCGACCCACTCACCAAGCTTCTTGTTGTCGTCAACCTTGGAGAGTTAATACATCAGCAAATGCTCCCAGTCTCATTTTTGAGCAGATTGGAATACAGTAAGAATGGTAGAAGGGCAAGGTACCCACTCCCAGTCAAATCCCCTCTAGACTTTCAGACTAAAAAACTGAATTTCCATGAGCTATATGGAACATCAGCCCACCAGAACGGCATACAAAAGACAGGCATAAAACTTAAATTGAATGCAACTTTTAAAGTATTACATAAATACTAGGGGCTATACTGAGTTTGTAAAGAGGTAGTCCTTTATGTGGAGGATCTGGTAAAATGAAATGTTGAGCATGACACAATTTTAGTGCATTTTGTTTGGGAAGTAATTTATAGTTTACATGGAGCACACTGCCACTGTGGCACTTATTCACACTAGCATTAGGGTTTGATTTGTTGAGAATTCCAACTTAAATGTGAATATGCTGCATTATAAAATCCCTTGACATTCCACAATTCAACCCAAAAACCTTAAATAAAATATAAGTCCCCGAACTTCCATTTATGGAAGAGATTGATGGTCCAGAAATCCCATGACTAGTGGAAAGCCTGGAGTACAATTCCAAACATGTGAATTAACTCAAAACACTAATGCATGGAATGTCGTGAATACAACAAACATTTTGGATAAGCAATCAATCCTCCATTAACAGTTCTGCTTCAGCAGTTTGTGGCATTTCTTTACCTTTATTAGGTTGATCTGATGCTCAGCACAGAGTGCCTCCACCAACTTGACATACATGGGCTCATCGCAGTTGGCTGCAAGGACACAGAGGTGGGCCTGGCGCCTTAAAAGAAATTAATACAATGAAGGTGGTATATATTACTTTAGACAACTCCCATAGCAGATGATACATCTCAGACATACATTGGGTAACATTGGCAGTCTTCCTCACGAAATTCAGAAGAGGGAGCCAAGTTATCATCAATGATATACCATATTACAGCATTTAAAAACGTTAATGACAAGACATGAAGTCACACACAACTTACTTGTCAAGAGCCTTGGCTGCCTCACGGATACCGCGGGCCAGACCATCGTGGATGAGTGCGGTCTTGAGCACTTCTGGGAGAGCGGTGTTGACATCCATCACACCTCCAGCAGCGACGCTGCACATAGGGAACGGTTATAGAAAACCATTGCGAGCTTTTATTTTATTGTTTATTGAGTTAGAAAGTCTGTAGATATTCAAGGTATATTAGCACATGCAGCAACTCAAATTGAACAGGTTGTCATTTGCCAAAATTGACTGCAGTTGTAATAGAAGTTTGAACTGCCAGATCACGCTCGGTAAACAATTCTAAATTCAAGAAGGTACCCTACAAGATAGCCTATTCCGAATTAATTGTGAATGAAACTGGCGCTCTGCAGTTACCGTTGTCACATTGCAAACATTTAGATACTCACCCTTCCTCGGCCATTGTCAATTAACGATGGATGATGGACCTAAAATTCTGAAATAAACATAAAATATTATTTGGTTGTTACTATACACTCTAAATGTGTCAATGTGGTTCACCATAAAGAACGGATGTTGAATAAAACGTATGGATTTTAAAAGGACATGAAAATACACACCCAATTCTACTCTCCGGTAGCGTGTAAAGAGAACGTCATCAGTCAGCGACATTGCTTTAAGACAGGCCCGGGCTTGTTTCATCGAAAAGGTGTCTAATATTCTGCCTGCTACGTAGTAACAATTAATGCTATCAAATAAAACAAAACGTTCCTTGAACACCTCACGTGGAGAAATTGTTATATTATTCAATGTAATAATAATAATAACAACAAAATAATAATACACATAGAGAGATTTATTCTGAACCTAGAGGGCAGGAAAGCTCGTCCGCTTGAGGACGCGCTAAGTAGCGTACGGGACTAGACTGGACAGTGGACAACGAATCAGAGAAACCAACCCTACGAAGCAACAGCGTCCACCGAACATTATCCATCCATCCATCTTCTTCCGCTTATCCGGAGTCGGGTCGCGGGGGCAGCAGCTCCAGCAAGGGACCCCAAACTTCCCTTTCCTGAGCAACATAATCAAGCTCTGACTGGGGGATCCCAAAGCGTTCCCAGGCCAGTGTGGAGATATAATCTCTCCATCTAGTCCTGGGTCTGCAGCACTGCCTCACACATTGGAATGCATTGCGAAGCCAGGCGGCATTTTTGTAGTGAGCAGTGTTCGACACTTTGTGTATGTTACAATTTACAAAGCAGGGCTGTTTAGATTTGGGCTGTCCTTTTTCAACACACAGAGAAAGGTTAAGTTGAGAAATGTGAGGAGATATTTGGTGAAATTGAAAAACAGTATTAGATTATCTAGCTAAAATTAGCCATTGCAATTTCTGACTAGTGAATAACGTTGATTACTATTATTATTATTATTATTATTATTATTATTATTATTATTATTATTATATAATAAGAACAGTGTTTTCATATGTGTGCAAGATAAATGGAGACTTTAATAAAGTGTTATAGCCAGAACCGCCAGATGACTTGGTCAGATCATTTCTGAAACAGCCATGCATTGTGGGGTGTCCGTCAACCGACAGTGATCAGAGGAAGGATAAATGTGTGATTGTCTGAACTGGACCTAGGTGTTAAGATGAGAGATAAGATATGCCTTAATTGGTCTCATACATATGAAATATCACATATTGCAGCAGCAAAGTGGATAGCAGTAAATACAGTGACAGACAGTAAAAACAATATACATAATATATAGCTAAATAAATAATTACCAGTTAAATAATTAATGCAATTCTAACAAAGGGTAGGTCTTTATGACCCTTTCATTTGCACTTAAGGTGACTGTAATTGCACTTGGAAGTAGTTTATACTGGTTAAAAAAAAAGGAGCAGGAGCAGAATGCACTCTGAGCTGAAGATGCGGGATTGTGATGCTCAGGGCAACTTACTGCTGGGAAACCCTGGGTCTGTCGAGCATTGATGTGAACGTCTAATTGGAACTCACGGGACGTCAAGGATCTGCTGCTGCTAATATCTTGGTGCCCAACTGGTGCCAGACACCACGGGACACCATGAGAAGTCTTGCTGTTTGGCAGCACATGGAGGACCAACCAATATCGCCATGTGGTCAGAATGTATAAATTAGCCTATAAACAATTTTCATTTGGTTTTCATTATACAAATGCTGCAAGTGGTAAAGAGGGCAATAGGTGATCAATAACTCATTGTTCGAACCCTGCTAACTCCTCACCAATTGTCGAGGTGTCCTTTAGCAAGACACCAAACCCTTACTGCTTCCAGTGCTCAGGTATCTCCTTGCATGGCTGACATCGCATTCGGTGTGTGAATGGGTGTGAGAATGGGTGAATGTGAGGCAAATAATGTTTAGTGCTTTGGATAAAAGCGCTATATAAATGCAGTCAGTTTAACAAAATGAAATAAGCATAATGCAAATCTCATATTTTGGGGAGAAAGTTAATCTTAGGCCACCTATTTGTTAATTCCTGTATGTTGACTTTCATTAGTTCTTCCAGTACATGTTACGAATGTTTTTCTTCCTGATTGTACCTCCAAAATACTGTTCTTGCACAATTTATTACTATAATATACCTATATACTGTAGTTAATTAATACCGTATTTAAATTTGCATATTCTAGGGCTATGTAAGCTTATAAACTGTATTTCTAAACTATAAAACAACAAAATAAGACAACACACCAACATTTTAATAGTTTTATTTGTATTATATGTCACAGTTAGTGAATACTGTAGCAATATAATAACAGCGGTCTGTATCCACCAGATCCTTCAGCACTTTTGACTTTTTAGAGCTTAAGAAAACTTTTGACTTCTTCCATCTCCACTGCATTTTCAAACATTGCATAGTCCTGAACAGAAAGAGGGGGGGGAGAGGTTGGCTAAATGTACCCTTTAAATAAATCACTGAGCGATGATTATATTGTATTCAAAGTGGGGTCAGGGCTTTGGTGTTGGCATTGGCATATGGATGCAGTTTTCAATATTCATAACTGTATACACCTACGCAATAATGAAATAAATTGCTGAAAGATACTTAAATAGCTCATTGCACACATTTTTTAATTGTAAACAGACAAACTCTATTTAAATGACAGGTGGGAAGTCTTTCGAAGTTTTACAAAATCTGTAGGGAACTGGTTAGTTAACATGTCTAGCATACTGGTAAAAGGGTGTGTGTTTGTTGTATCAGCACATTTCGTATGACTAAATATTTAGGCCTAATCATATCCTGAGATCATCATCATGATTATGACTAATGCAGTAAACAATCAAATAAATCCTGTTCCATGATGTACCACCCTTCTCTACACACACACACACCTCAAGCCTTTTTGGTAATTGCTTTGCTCTTACCCCACAGTAGGTGTCCCCTTTGCATATTTGAGGGGGTAAAGCATCGGGGTTCCCTGCTTTCCTTCTCATCTCCCCCCTGTCCTCTGTAGTCTGAGAAATGTCCACAGCCTTGTAGGATATCTTCTTTGCGTCCAGGTAGCTAAAAATATGTTGCTGTTTTTTTTTTAGCTGGAACGCATGGTGAGGTTGGTTTTTTATTCATTGGAATTTCATACATTTCATTCATATACATTTTAAGTGTACAACAGCCCATTAGCTACAGTACCCATAGCTACAGTACCCTAAGCATTAGGAAGGTATTTTATTTGGTGTGGGCTGTGATTAGTAAAGTATTCAGCAACCGGCTACTGAAGACCACACACAAAATAGTGCATTGTATTCTATTAAGGTATTGGTAATTTGTTACTAACATGTACAGTATGTTTGAATACAAGGATATGAAGAAGAGAACAAGTGCTTACAGTAAATCTTCGGTACTTGTGAAACAACAAACACATACTGTACCTCTGTGGAACTGCTCACGCTGGTGTAATAAACTATGATAGACATTGCTGACTTTTACACAAAGCTTGAGAGGTTGATTAAGTTTCAGGTACACACAAATCTTGGGATAGTACTTCAGTATGACTTAATGTAGAACTTGTCCAGCTGTGCCTCTGTGTTAATGTTAAAATGACGAGACAGAGGAGAATATTATCCAGGGTGGAAGAGCCATGCACTAGGATCTACAGCAGGTCTAGACATGGCTTACCTGTCTGGTAGACACACCCATTCATGTGACTGACATTCCTGTTGCAAACTGCCCAACCTTTTTGCTGACTCTCATTTTGTGATGGCAATACTGTATCTTCCTCTTTAAAATGCTAAGTTATGAAATTAACTGCCAGATATTTTTTGTAAAGATCAACACATTTCAGAATATTAGGAAATCAACGATCTGAGATTTGCAGAAGCATATTTGTTGTGCAATTAGTTTCCTGCCTACAGGATGTGGTCCACATCAGCGGAAACGTTACTTAAGAAACATTAGTGAATGGTCCCTTTATTTTTTTTTCAACATATTTTTCATCAATAGTAACACAAATCACAAAATAGCCTTTTCCCTAAAGGATATAACAATGAATTACACTGGCATTGACCTTGTGATTAAAACATTTTCTAACAGTAATTTTTATTTAGTTGACCCCTAAATTAAAACACTCATGAAAAATAAAATCACATCAATAATTAAAAAAAAAAAAATTTGGACAAACAGTTTGGTCCTTTACCTTTCTTTGCTCAAAATGACATTGATTCTATTGCAATATATGGAAACAGTTGGATATACATATATGGAAATGTTATTTTGACAGTCAGGAGTGAATAAGCGGTTCAAGATCATAAGTTACTCGCCCTGTCAGGTCTTCAGTGGGATTACCCTCAACAGGGTCTTGGGTGCCCACAGATGTACTTTTGTTTTCTGGGCTGTGCCCTTTCCCATATAACTCATTGACAAGATTATTGTAGACCCTGAGAATCATAAAGAAGATATTGAGGAAATAAAGCACAATTTATTCCAAGGAATTCATGTTAATCTTTCTGCTGGACCTTCATCAAATATTACCCCAACCTCGAAAACATAAGAGATAACATACATATGAGATAGCACACATCTCAAGGGGCATCATCTTTTATTCTTACCTTCCTTCAGGCTCCCCTTTAACTTCTGTATCCGGTTTAATCGCGTCTGCAACTCTAGTACTGAACCTAACCAAGGCACCTGTAAAAAAAAAAAAAGTGGGATATTGCAGCAACAGACATATCTGAGGACAAATCATCCAGGTGGACTTGGCGTGGATGAGGTAATGTGGAATCTGCAGAGCTAAAGCTGTCACTTACGAGTGGTTTGGCCTCTCTTTCTCCAGACAAAATAACCAGCCAGCAGCAGGAGAATAACCACGAGCAGCCCAACCACTGTTCCTGTGGCCACAGACTGGGAGGATGCTGTGGAGATGCAAACCAGGTAGACTAATAGTCAGGATTCTCTTATCTGTGTCAGCTGAAATAGTATTGTTATATGTGCTATCGCCTTATAGACTTTCAATCTTAAAGCATAATGAGAATGTTGCATGTGGACATGCCATATAACAAGATGTTTGAAGCTGAGTGTTGTATAACTACTGAGTTGTGGGCCGTACCCTTTACAAAGACTTGGAGTGACTTTGAGGGGGCAGACGAGAAGGAAGTTGTAGAGACGTTGATCGCATAGACACAGCTGTATGCGCCCTGGTGTTTGGATTCCACTGAAGGAAATTCAAAATAGGCATAATAGAAGATGGAGTGGCCCTGTGCTGGCTTCATGTCAGAGACTCTTGCGTTGGACATGGTCAGGTAGAAGAACCCTCCAGAAGATGTGGAATGAATGCTGCAGGTGATTGAGAAAGGGGTGCCACTGGTGAATTCCACCTTCTCAGGGCTGTAGACCGCCATGGCATTTGCAGATGATAGAGTGAGGCTGGGCTGCTCCAGGTTCACTGCAGAGCATTCAAATAAGATCATTTATGGACTGAAACTTACAATAATGCATTACCTAGTTACATAGTTACTGAACTTTGAACCTTTGACTTTCCCAAGGTGAATATGAGAATAAATATGTCTATGTGTAGACACATTGTCTACACATAGACACATGTATTCTCCTGTTTAATCAAAAACAATTCACATTAAACAATATGATTTCATTCACAACACAATCATTGAAGACAGCAATGAGCCTTGTATGACAAGTATATTTCTTAGTTCAGTGGCTGATAAAAATGTGTCCATCGTTCCGATGTGTCAACGAAGGCTTTTACCATTATGTCAGAGTGTGTACTTTTAATAATGGAGCTAAAGAAGCTTCAGAGGCAAGGGTTTAACAAAAGTTTTATTATCGGTTTGAACAATGGTATAAAATTGTTTAACCTGTGACAGAAAGCATGACTGAATCCCCAGCAGGAAAGTTGATATTCTGAGTTGTTTATCTCTTTCGATATTCACAGTGGTATGATCCATTATGGCTAAAGTCCACTTTTAGAATAGTAAAGGACACAGATTCATGGTCCGTGAATTTTTCCATTTTAAAGGTGTCGGCTGTCTTTTGCAAGACGAATGTTCCACCCAAATGCTCAGTTTGCATGGTACAGGTGAAATCAACTTTTTCACCAAAGGATACCTCTGGACCTGGACTCACAGTGAGCTGTGGTTTAACCATATTTCCTGAGACAGATTCATTATTTGATTAAATTGTCATTCTTGTGGCATTATGAGTATACACAATTTCAAATAATAAGAATGTGGGAATAAATAAAAAGCGTAAAGGCATTCACAATCTTACCCAAACAGATAACACCTGCATCTTCACCATGGCCACAGTTATTATTTCCAAATTCATTGTGTTGACATTGTGTGATAGCATTTTCTTGTCCAGTACACTCCACGTTATCCAGCCATATTGGACCATCACCCCTCCCAAAGTGGGCACTCGTATGAAATGAGATGGCTTGACCGCAGCCAAGCTGCTTGCACACTACCATAGCATTAGACAGCTGCCATTCGTCATCACAAACTGTGCCCCACAGGCCTTTATGGAGGACTTCCACTCTACCAGAGCATTCACTTTTCCCATTAGACAGCCTAACCTTCTCTAAATAGAAAATACAGAAAAGGAAGGAAAACTAATATGAATTATGCATGCATTATATGTGCAACATGTTACTTCTCTTATGCAGTAATTCATTATACAGTGTTATATAAATATCAATGTATTAACATACTATTACCAGTTTGTGTGTGTAGTATATAATAACATAGGTCTACTATATACAGTAGTAGTAGAATAGTAGATTGTATCTTAAGGAAGAGGACAGCTGTACCTGCACAGACGACGCCAACATCTTGGTC
>JAODOY010000017.1:2093382-2119436 GCA_025399855.1 Forbesichthys papilliferus | reverse complement strand
CTCACTCTCTCTCTACCTCTCTCTCTCTCCCTCTCATCCCCACCTATCTCTCTCTCTCTCTCTCTCTCTCTCTCTCTCTCTCTCTCTCTCTCTCTCTCTCTCTCTCTCTGTCACGCACTCTCCTGCTAGCCGAACCGCTAAAAGCTCTCAGGGGAGAACACACACTCACCATGGACCACTTGTTGCCATGGTGATGTAACGGATGGAATGTCAATCAAGGGTTTTTTTTTTTGCACATACACACACACATACACACATGCACACCCACACACGAACACGAACACACACACATGTACAAATGCATATAAACACTGCACCCTCTTCCCTCTAGTACAGACAGACAAGCCTTCTGGATTATATAATATAATAATACAGTAATAAATGTCAAATTATTTAAATTTGTAGTGACAGCTTCTCTGGTATGTTCTAAGGTAGCGCGTTCATTCCCGCTCTTACTGTACTATCAATGTGTCCTTATTTGACCTCTTCCTTGGCTATCCCCGCCATTCCCTATATTTACTCCTTTTCTACTGTGAGTATCGACATTATCCTTCTAGTATCACTGTCTCCACGTTTCCTTCCCGCCCTCCCTATCTCGCTCTCTCGCTCGCTCACTCTCTCTCAGCCAAGGATGCTGATTCTCGGCGGAGCTGAGCGAAAGTGACCTCACAATCGACTGCTAATACAACTGTCATCGCCTGCTTGCCTGGGTCTGCCAGCTCGGGCCTGAGAGACGCTGTACTGAGATAACTTGGAATGAGAGAGAGAGAGAGAGAGAGAGAGAGAGAGAGAGAGAGAGGGGGGGGAGGGCAAAGGGAAGGATATATTGTAGCTTTTATGAGGAGATATGTGTAAAAAATCTCTGCAATACGCTGCAGAGTAGATTAAATACACTGTGAAAGCATGCAGGTATAATATCCACAATGGGTCAAATGAGTGTGAGGTAATACATTGTATAAAGATTAGGCACTGACCCAAGAGGCTTTTGTCATGGGAGGTAGGCAAAGAGAGAGGGAGGTTTGGGCGTCCGAGACAGACTGCTCAGACTATCATGAGTCACCAAGGTCAGCCACCGCGGCCCGAGGATAAACACACTCTCCAGGTCAGACAGGTGGATGGCTGCGAGGAGACAATGTTTTCTGCCTCATTGAACACACTAACACACACCAAGGGTGGACCTGCCTTGGCGATCACTGCGCACTGAACTAGCAAAGGAAATCAAAGAAGAAAAGGCTATTCAACAACAAAACCGGATCATTCAAGTGAGCTATCATTCAGTTTTAATTCAAGAAGCCGTTTACTTTTTGTTCAGAACAGCTGCATACGTTGTAGGTTGAAAGTCCTCTGGCTAAAGGTTTATGTAAGTGTCACATGTTCAAATGCGTAGGGCGATTACATTCAAACAGCGACCGGGAGACTTGTAAAAGTTTCTCTCAACAAAAGGACTACATGGCAATTGGAAACTAATAAAATAAAACATTTAGTGTAAAGGTATGTTTACACTATGGAAATAAAGCTAAAATGTCACCAAAAAAAAAAAGCACAATCAAAGATTGCTTTAATAAAAGTGACACTTAACAGCATGTCAAAT
The DNA here is from genome assembly GCA_025399855.1 of Forbesichthys papilliferus. Classification (NCBI taxonomy): domain Eukaryota; kingdom Metazoa; phylum Chordata; class Actinopteri; order Percopsiformes; family Amblyopsidae; genus Forbesichthys; species Forbesichthys papilliferus. Next base: position 2,117,845 of record JAODOY010000017.1, on the reverse strand, counting down.
GAAATGATGATATTTGGCACTCTGGAGTGCTATTGTTTTGCTCAGAGACATGAAACTGAACAAATAATGGCCTTTTAGTTTGAGTGGGAGGGGATTTAAGATGCTTCAGAACCTCAGAAGCAAAAAATATCTTTCTTGATTCATATGGCCTGTGTATCCATAACACACAGACATGATATCGTCACTCACACAAGCAGGCCACCTTGAGGAAAGTCCTTGAGGAGACCTCCATCCATCAGTCTGAAGGGAGCATTTCTTTCTGCCTTTACACTATCTCCATTCACTCATACATCATGTGAGAGACTAACAGCTCTGGAGCAACACACAAATGTGTCGCTGCATTCTGTGTCCTGACACAGATAAACCCAACATGCAAGGTTTATTGTTTTGATTATGCTTCACATTTCTTGGATAACCAGCTTGCATTGTTGACTATATTCTATCAGTGCGTTTATGGTCATAAATGGTGAGCATGTGATATTGACACAGTTACACGTGACAGAAATTGAGAGTGAGGGAGTGTTAAAAGAGAGCAGGAGCCATTGTGCTTTGGGCTCTGTTCGCCATGCATGGCTGGAGCTCAGTGTATTGCTACGCTTGAGAGCAGAGCAGAGCACTATGGCTGGGGCTTTATTGGTGTGACTGGTCAGTACAGTAGAGGGCTCCACTATGTATGTAGGTCAAAGTTGGCACCAGGGCATTATCTCATTAACAATTACACACACACACACACGCTCTCACGCAAGCACGCACGCACGCACGCACGCACACATGCACACATGCACACACGCACGAGCACACACGCACACACACATTTAGATTAAAGACCTTCATACACAGAATTCATTACTATAAAGTCATGGATATACAGAGAATGTAAAAAATACATGAAACATTAAAATAAAATTACTGTTCTTAAACAAAATATTCTAAGACTATCTATTGACATGTGAATGTCACAAATCCCTCCATTTATCATAACTAAATATAGTAAATCAAGTGATTTTTGGTTGCATCCAATATGTTTGTAATGAGATGATATTAAAAACATCCATCCATCCATCCATCCATCTTCACCCGCTTATCCGGAGTCAGGACGCGGGGGCAGCAGCTTCAGCAAGGGACCCCAAACTCCCCTTTCCCGAGCAACATCATCAAGCTCTGACTGGGAGATCCCGAGACGTTCCCAGGCCAGTTTGGAGATATAATCTCTGCATCTGGTCCTGGGTCTTCCGCAAGGCCTCCTCCCAGCTGGACGTGCCTGGAACACCTCCCAAGGGAGGCGCCCAGGAGGCATCCTTACTAGACGCCCGTACAACCTCAACTGGCTCCTTTCAACGCAAAGGAGTAGCGGCTCTACTCCGAGTTCCTCACGGATAGCTGAGGTTCTCACCCTATCTCTAAGGGAGACGCCAGCCACCCTCCTGAGAAAACCCCTTTCGGCCGCTTGTACCCATGATCTAGTTTTTTCGGTCATGACTATTTTAAAATTGATATTAAAAACACCCAGGGACATACACAATACCAAATAATGTACTTCCAAATATATTACCTGAGTCTTACATGCAAATATAACGTTCTCTTTTTCATGTATTTCACATAAAAACAAGATTCTCGTAACCTACAACCAACAATCAGTGCATGTAGAATTCCACTATTAAACTAATGCACAAAGCATATGCCTGCTACACACACACACACACACACACACACAACAATTCTTAGATTAAATAGGTTCTACAGTATTGTCGTATTCTATCTTGACTGAACATGATTGGAATCCATGGAAACAGCTGGCTGGCCATTTTGAGAGCTAAAACAAATGAATGCTTTGACTACACTTATTCCATGTTCTCTGACTAGGCAAATTAGACGTAATACATCAAAGTATCATCAACAAACCAGTCCAAGACAAGAAAACAAACCGATGCAGATGGCCCACATACACACATGCACACAGCGATGCACAAATCACATGCATGTACAGAAGCATGCTAAGAAAGGGTATTATTGTTTGTGCACATAGCAACAGCAGTTGGAAATATTGTCATAAATGTTGTCAAAGAAAAATCCTCTGATTTGTTTTTATTTTATTTATTTATTTATTTATTTAATAATGTATGTATTTATTTTTTAAGTTTATAGTCAAACTAAAACCCATCATCATCTTTTACAGTAGTAGCATGTTTTTCAACCTTCAGAAACAACAGACCACTATCTGTAGGCTCTATGTTAATGAACCACTGCTGTGATTGGTCACTTTATCTGAGGGTTTGGCGGGAAAGCAGAGAAAGTTCCCCTCCATGGGAACCATGATTAGTCAAAGGTTCATCATTACAAATGGCTAACCAAAGGTGAACAACATGACAATCATTAAATTATTATTCTACAAAAGAATCAGGCGAGAAAGGGGCATGTCAGGGGCCTGTGAAAACACAGTTTCCTACACCGTAGGAGAATGCTGTGTGCTGATGCACATTTAGCTATTTTCACATGCCTTCAAGAGCAGCAAATTGCTGGTGGGAAGAGCTTTCTTTTTGGGTGTGCCAGGCTGGGTTCTTTCTGCCAACAAGGCATGGAAGCACTGGTCATCTCAAAGCCCACGGCAGAAAATAAGTATTGAAACACCTGAAAAAATACATGTTTGATTTGATTGTATTATTATTCCTAAGGATCTTTCCCTTCAGTGGTGAAAAAGAGGATTCCCGCGCTTTATTTAGCCTTGCGTGCAGATAAATGTTAATCTTATTTAAAGAGCCTCCGTGATTAAACATCTAATCTCAGGCTAATCTCAGCCCATTCCACATAAACAACTCCATTTATTTGCGAAATGTAAAAAGGAGGAATAAACAGGAAGTCAAATTTAAGATTCAAAATGGCGACTATTTAAAAACAAGATATGCTCTTTCAGGATATACCAGCTTGTATGTTCCTGTCATCACCCAGTTACTGAGGTTGACAATGTGACTATGTGTGGCTCGAATGGACATTAGCTAAAAATATCCCTTGTCTGCTGTTCAAAACATTCACTGTACTTTTGTATTGATACAGTTTAATATTTGAGATGTTTGATTCTTGTTTAATTTGTAATACTGTAATTGCTTTTACATTCAGAAATGTTCTAGTTATAAATGCTGACATTTAGCTAAGTAGCTGAGTGTAGCCTACACGCACTGCGGCCTGTCAGCTGTCAAATGCTATATTGTGCCCAACAAGTTAACCGCCTGTCTCAGTCATTTTTTTGCAAAAGAACATTCACACCTCCAGTATGAACACACACACCCACACACGCACATGCACACAGGATGGTAAGGCAGATGGGTCAAGCTATATGCAAGTTGTTTTGTTGTTGTTGTTTGTGTATGCGTATAATGTTAGTCTGCCTGACACAACGGTGACATAGCTGTGAATCAGTGAGGACTCTGTCCTTCTGCCCTGCATAAACATGTTCCCACACACACACACAAACAGAAAGATACACAGACATCTGACCGTCTGTTTATTCTATTGCGTCCAAGGCCTGGAGTCCACAGGCTGCACAAAGCTGCAATCAGCAACCATTAGCATGTTATCTACATGCTAGAGAAAGGAAAGTGAGGTGGAGACTGTATGGCTATAGGATAAAGAAGAAGAGAGACAGAAGGCCAAAGAAGCAGGGTTGAAAGACCAAACCACAAACAAAGATGCGGAAGAATACAATGAAAAGAGCTGAGTTTCCACAACTGATGCCAACTCGGCCGGGTCAAGTCCCTAAGAGACGGACAAGGTTGCCGTGTGTGTGTGTGTGTGTGTGTGGGTGTGTGTGTGTGTGTGTGTGTGCGGGTGAGGGTGGGTGTGTGTGTGCGTGTTTGTGAGTGACAGCTAATGGATCACTGTCGGCCCACTCAGACAAACCTTCTCCCCCTCCACTCCTGGCATTGCATGAGCGTTGCCTAACATGCCATCGAGAATTAAATGAGCTCCATACGAAAGGCCATGGTGTGTCATGTCTGTTGGGAGCCTGTCTGTCAAGGACAAGAATGCTCACAAGCAAGACTACCAGCAGGCTTGGTTGTGTATAGACAAACGAGGAAGAGTAGTATTGGAGTCTGTAAACACCTGACAGTGCATCTTCATATTTCTCATTAGCTCACATTTCTCATTAGCTCATCCAGCTGATATTCCAATGAGAACAACGGATAACTCTGCAGTTGTGCAAGTGTGATGCTGCTCAATAATTTATAATGTGAAACGCTGAGTGTTTACCATGCCCGGGGCACACGCTGTGATTAGACGGGAACCGTGGCGGTCTTCTCTGAAAACGCTGGCTGCTACAGCCTCCAACACGCACACATGACTTTAAACATGCACTACATTAAAATTCATTACTGTAGCAAGGATGTGGATGTATGTGTGTGTGTGTGTGTGTGTGTGTTTATGGGACCGGGGTTGTTTGGCACACGTTCACATACTTACTTAAAGATTAGGGTCTTGAGAAAATAATGCACCTTAATGTAATACTAATGTATGGGTTGTGGAATGAGGCTTCTACTGCAGTGGTGCTCATTATACCAGCCACCCATCTCCTTAACTGCCTGTGCCTGTTTTCCTGGATCACAGGGGAATGGAGCTTATCCCAGCTGGTGTGAGACAGAAAGGGGGATTCCCTGAAACACACTGGGCCATTGCGTGCTAAATACATGCTTTTGGAGAACAGGAAAGAACTGATACTGTATATCAATAAGGAAAACACGCAAAGCCCGCCTCTCTGCTGCCGTATTACTAATGTGATGATATGTATAATTAATTTAGCTAATAAATGATTTGCCCCTGTTTAACCACAGTGTAATTTATAAGGCAAGGCAGGCTATTAATTGGTATACAGCCGTGTATATTCAGAGGCCCTGTGAATGCTCACAGTGCTAAGATTTCCTGTGTGCAGTGCACAGTAAAATGATATTGCTTCATTTAATTTGATTGTAAAAGAATCCGCCACTGATATTAATGCAAACCAAACCAAAGCCCAAGCTATGATTTCTGGTCTGTTATTAAAGAGAAGCGGTTTACTCTGTAAATAACAGAAAGCCTTTCAGAATACTGGCAGCACCTTGGTCTTCCATTATCATTCATCCCTTGTACATGCTTTTCAGAAGACTGTAAAATGTGTCAGTTAAGCTACAAGCTACAGAAATGGGCACTTATTGCACGTACAGAGGTACCACTCCTGTAGAAATGAACCCTTTACATCCCTTTCTGAATGCTCGTGTTTACAGCATTGTCATTAGCAGATACATTATTTAAAACTGGCTTTTGGTTCGGCAAAAGCCTCTGGTATTCAGAGGTCCCTGGCTCCATTTGCTGTGTGGATATTTCAAGGCTGATAGAGGACAGGGCATACATCGAGGTATAGAGTGAGAGGGTAAAGAATGAGAGTGACACTTAGACAGACTATGGAGTCTTTTCACAGAGGCGTCATAGCAGGGTAAAATACAGGAGCGCTCCATTGTGGTCAACCGTGCACCAACACTGACAGAACTATAGTGAAACGACCAGCCCATAGAATATTATGAAATGCTTGATATGAGCTACACCTGTGTTTCCCGTTACTATGGCACCTCGGTTACTCGGACGGATAACAAGCAGAGGCACGGGGCAACGGAAGAAGAAACAGATCTTCTCAAGGCAGAGGGAGGACGTGGTGGAGGTGGGGAGGAAGGGATGGGGGGGGAGATCTGGAGATAAGGGGGGTCTGCGGGGAGCCGGCAGACTGCTGGAGTGGCAGGCCCGGCGGCAGGAGCCATGCATGCTCCACTTTCCCTCCCTGACACAAAATGGAGGTCAACTGCAGCTTTGCCACGAAGGAGGCACCAGCCCATGTTTGAGTGGGGGGGGGGGGGGGTCGAGGGAGAGTGAGAACGAGAACGAGAGCTAGAGGGAGAGAGAGAGAGAGAGGGAGAGAGGGAGAGAGAGAGCGGTGGATGAAGATGGAGAGCAGTGCGAGGGAGGCAGCGAGTCGCCATGATGACTTTAACTAGCGGCCCCGGAGCGCACGAGGAGCGCATGAGGGCTGTGACTATATAGCAGACAGGGAACGCAGGAGACTGCCACTAGGCGGGGAGCGAAGGGGTATTAACAGGCTTCACGTGGACCCTCCGAACATTAAGACTCACAGTACACAGGTGTGGGGGGCAAACACGATCAAGCAACAAATGGCAACTTTCTAATAGAAAAAGACAGTGTAGTTTGCGAGAGCATACTGGCTGTTAATAACACACCTGGGAGCGTAGTGATTCAACTTATAGTTTGGACCCTGACTATTAAAACTAGGGCCCATGCATGGTCTCAACTAGCGGTGAATATCCTTTGGGCCCGAGTAATGGTTTACACTGTGGTCAGTATGTACAGTAATAGACCTTGGTTTGAACACAAATCACATTGTGTGTGTAACAGTAAGTATAGGCGACCGTGGTGCGTATTGAGGATGGGTAGAGAAGGATACAGAGCGGTATGAGGAGACGTGAGAACTGAACAGATGTTGGCTACTGGTATTTTCACTGCAGAGCTGATTCTCCGCTCCTCCGCATACGCTGAACAAATAACAGACTTGAAAGTGAACAGATCATACAAGTATTAAATGGCAACAGCTCTTACAAGGGTGTAGTAGCTCTTAATGATGCCCTGGACAGTGAACCCCTTTGTGTGTTTATATCCTGCTAGGAGCCATGTTGAGTACCATCGAATGCGAGGATTGCTGTGACGCTACGTCAAGTCTGGGACACAGTGCTGGCTAACTGCGTCAAGATCCACCTACTTGACAGGAGAGGTATTTGGATTGGCATGCACATCAACCAACTACGTAACTCAATGACAAAGTCGGACGTTGAGCTTACACAGAGGATTTTGTTGAGAAACTTACAAACACGACTGGCTGCTTTCAGGTATTGTTGTTAGATAAGTACTGTAGGCTACCGTTAGTGCTTAAAATATGTAACCGCTGAAATGAGTAAATAAAGCAGGCTACTGCACTACCGTCGCACCAGAATTACACAAACAGACAATGAAAGTCCACTTCTTAATTTCGGAATGCGCTTACATGTATATGCATCGACGTTCAGCACAGAGTTGCTTACGTGACGTAGCGCTACTGGACGGAAGAGGCTGAGACTACTCTATGGGGCTCTATAGAGAAACATAATATGGTGCCCACACGCAAACACGCTATAGACACACACGCCCTTGACATAACACGCTGTCCTACCTGCGCTTTAGGTATAGCTCACTGGAGGTTTTACTTTCTTTTTTTCTGTCCCACAGGATGTGGATGGGAGGGTGGGATGCAGTTGGGGAGATAGGGCGTGGGGGCTGGGGGGCGTAGGGGCTGGGGGGCGCTAATAATGACTTTTCCTTGAGGAGGCAAGTGCAGGAGGAAAGTGAATGGAGGTGAACGGGGGGGGGGGGGGGATTTACAGTCCACTGGCTGTACCATCTCTCTCTCTGTCTCTCTCTCTCACTCTCTCTCTCTCTGATCTACAGTAAGTGCCTCAAGGAACAGAACAGGGGAGAGTAAAACAGAGCCACTACCTGAAGCGTGCGTGTGTGTCAGAGAGAGAGAGAGAGAGAGAGAGAGAGAGAGAGAGAGAGAGAGAAAGCTAGAGATGCTGTGATGTGAGACAGAATATAAGAAGGTGTGTAACCAAGAGCTACTCTCTACTCTCTATTCCCCTGAGGTGGTGTATGTGTGCGTGCGTACGAGCGTGCGTGTGTGTGTGTGATCTGCATACAAATGTCTATATTTTGCTGCCTGCCTGCTTGCTTAATATTATTGTATTTTGTGTGCGTGCGTGTGTGTATACATGTGTGTGTGCGTGTATTTGTGTGTGTGTGTGTGTGTGTGTTTGCCAGCATGCCTGTCTGTTCATCAGAGCTGCATAAGCTTTGGGCCTTAAAGGTTTACTACATCATTTGGTTTTGCTCAGGACCCCATGCCTGAGGCAGCAAAATCAAGCATCCTCCTTGCCTCTCTATTCTCTCACATGCACCCTACGCTAAATCGAAGAGCCCTCAGCAAAACAGCAGGCGTTGCCGCCTGTGGAACCGGTGGTGGAGTCAGATGCCACGTCTTCTGTTAATTTACTCATGGCGGGGATGCTGCTCTAGCATGTTCTGCATGTTGTATTTACACTTTCAAGACGCTATACGTGTTTGGAGAAGATCTCTTCACTGAAAACGGGTTTCATTCAAACCGGGATTAATTCAAATGAAGATGAAAATGTTTGCAGCTTTTTTGTCTGCAAATTAATCACCTCTAATTAAATAACACATCCTGAATCACATTCTGAATACCATGTGCTGAAACAGCAATTCAGCGACATTTTCATGTCGTGCTCTCCGACGTTGCTCATTCCTGAATGAATGAGTAGCTGAGCTGAGTATGCATGCATCTCTTTACCACCAGCTGGGACGCGCTCCTGAGCGAGCCCGGTGCATTTTGATAACCTCCTCTGTCTCGTAATTGGGGGTTTTCTTAGAGCGCTGACTTTAAGGGATACATTGCCCCTGTTATCACTGCTAATGGGAAAATGAGTAGTGTTAGAAAATACATTCCAGCATGCCAGTGGAGGTTTGAATGTGATATTTAAGAGCTCTACAGTGTAACTATCTGGATGTGTTATATATGTGTTAATTAGTTAATTAGAACATCAGTAATATAAAGTCTAGCTCCTTGGAGGGATGAATCATTGTGTTATTTGTGTTGTCAATAAACAGGCAAGTGAAAATTACCTATTGCAGTCTTTGTCCCAGAACAAAGCATTACTTTCTCTGCTGCCACTGCAGAAATGACAAGATGTGCAGTCTTTGCTCATTTCACATCCTCAAACCATATTCATATAGGCTGTCACAAATAGAGGCCAGCCTAGCCTCTCTCCACCATTCGTTCCGCCTTTCACTTGTTAGCTCTTTTTCATTATTTTATCTTTCTTGTTTGTGATGGGACTGTTGGTCTAGAGACGTCTCACTACCGCGTGTACAAACCTTTTTTTGGCCACTCCAAGCTGCCGTCGTCTAGCCAAGTAGGGCTTTTGTTGACTTCTCTGTGTTAATATTCACCAGGCTGGGAAACACCATGCAGCAGATGTCAGCCACAAACAGATTCCCCCCATGTTGCTCTGTGGTGAGCCCAATGTTGTACTGGGTTAAAGTGTAAATCCAAACATCAGTTTGTGGTGGCAATATGCTGCAGACTGTTGAACGAGCAGACAAGACTGCACATTATTAGTGAATCGTTTAAAGATGGAGTCAGGGATGCTGGAAAAGGATTGTAGATATTTCAATTTGATCAAAACAAAAATACCTCTCCTTTCAGTGCCATATATAGGGTGCTTCATCAGAAGCTCAGCGTTCATTGGACATGCATTGCTAAGACCACTGGATTATATTCTTAGCACATACTAGTACATTGAACATGAGTAAATATTCACTGATTGGGACAAAAAGTGTAATAGCTTATCACCACTGACTCTACCTTTAATAAAAGCAACTGAAGTATATACTATACTATATGTATATACTGTACTTTAGTTTAATCTTGGCCTGATCAGATCTTACATGGTTGACATCTCAGCTGAAATTTTCTCCATCCATATAATGAGCAGATTATTCTTCATCTTTCAATGTCTTAGAGTAATGTCTCAGGCATGAAGCAACCACTCTGTTTGAGTGTCCTTGAGCAAGACTGAGTCCCTACATGTTCAGTACCCTAACCTGCGCTCTGACCCTCTTGAAAAGGAGCAAGCAATACAGAAAATGTCCCTATGGAGGCATATTTTGGTGTTTCAAGGTTGCATGAAATAAGCCCAACAGCAGTTTTAAAAGCAGGCATATGAGGTAGAGTTTCAGATCCCAGTTTGACAAAGTGGATCCCAGTCTTTTCTATTTATTGTGCTCAAAACATGAACCAATAATTATCCACTGTTGATAAATTCACCCTTTGTCATCATAGAAAGAAAATTTATGAAATAATAGTTTCAAGGAGCACATAAACAGCTCTTGGCACTACTACTGCTGGATGGCCTTGCCTTATTCGTTTTAAGTCTGAATCTTGGCTTGCATATAGTAGATGTGTCTTTGAGACTGTGAAATGTTTTAAACCCAATTTAACAGACAAACAGCCAAGAAATAAATAGAGGCCAAAATGTAATGGCTTCCAATAAGGGCTTCCACAATACCTTAAGAATTTCCTCTGAGGTTGCGATGGATGTGTCTCCCCATTTACTCAGACGATTTAATTTTGCAACGATTAGCCTGTCTGTCTTAGCAGCAGGAGAACTCTTATGTACATAAAAGCGTGTGCAAACGCACATGTGCACTGGCATATGCGAAGGGGATCTGTATAAGCTCGAGGAGACACCATTGGCAAAGCAGACATGAAAGCGTTCCGGTACGGGAGGGGGACTTCACATAGGAGAGGAGTCCTCCCTGTTCTGTTGACACCTAAGGAACTAACTGGCGGCGCTCTCTCTGTTTGGTCCTCAGGTGCACAATAAAAAGCTGATTCAATCTAGAACTGAAAATAGAGATGAATAATGAGACATGAGGAGGCAGGATTTGTGAATCTCAATATTAATTCATTCACGCTTAAAGGGACACTTTCAGTATGCAAAATTCCTTGATGTTAAGAGTGCCCGAGATTGTTACTTGTAAAACCAGTGGCTGGAATTGATGAGATGTCCCCATGGCAACATGGTTTCCAGTCAGGTGTACAATTGAATGTGATAAAAGACAAACAAACAAAGAAAATACACATTCACAGAAAAGTACATACCACCTCTTTCAAGGTTTTTCTTTTCCAAGCCATCTACACATTTTGTTCTTAGTCAGAACTGGCCAGCTTTTGACCTTTCACCCCAGCCCAGAATACCAGATTGTCCCGTCTACAGCAAGACAGTGCCGTGACAATGACCTCTCACCCTGGGCTCTTTGCTGACATGACATGACAAGGCATAGTTCAATGGTCTGCCGCACATTTTACTATAATATGCTCAATTCTGTCCAGGTTTTACTGCCTTTCCCACAACAGCAAGCAGTCAACAGTTGACTGCTTTCTGTATGCCTGTCCTTTAGCACTGTGCTCACTAGGATCCACAGAGATTTTTATGAAGCAGCTGAAAACCTTTGTATTTACAAAGACTTTCCTTAATAAACACTTTTAACATTGTTTTATATTTTAATGTGTGGCCCATTTTAACTGTGTTTGTTGGTTCCCTCTCACTGTTGTTATCTATTTTTATTTTATCTACATTGTTTAAATGTCTGTGTATCTTTCTTTGTACCCGTCGTGTTGATGTTTTAATATAAAGCGCTTTGTGATTTTTTTTTTTGTGAAAAGCGCTATATAAATAAACGTACTTACTTACTTACTTACTACTATGATATCCGCTAGATTGCAGCCAGGGACAGATAGTGATGGCTGTGCATGCTAGTAATTAACACACCTTGACTGCACTTCCAACTAAAAACTAAAAACGTAGAATAAAATGCTTCAAGAAAGGACCTCTCTCTCTCTCTCACACACACACACACTCACGCACAAACACACACACACACACAGACACACACCAACACCACCTCCATATCTTCTTATGTTATCACCACCATTATAGTATGCCAGCTACTGCATACTACTGTAATTTCCACCTTGCCTTACAGAGGTGACAAATAGTAGCCTACTATAAAATAAGCATGATCATTAGCACCACATGGCGCAGGAAATGTGTTGGGGAATGATTTCAAGTGTTTACATCTTGAATATGAATTCGAAAGGAGACATTACAACATTGCATATTGATTTCTAGGTTATAATCTGTGAAGATAGAAAACACATACATATAGGCCTACAAATACAAATGTCAGTCACTTAATGCCAGGCAGCATGTGAGCTGGTTATTTACTGTACATTACATACAATAGCGTTAAAAAATATAAAAGGAGTAAAGAAGCCTTCAAATCTTCAACCCCCCCACACACACACACCTTCTGTCATGCTCAAGCACACGGGTACAAGCACACACGAAGCAGTGCCTTGACACAGACGCGCATATAAAATTGTTTAACATGATTTTGAACGATATATTGGCCGTTTATCGGGAAGCGTACTCTTCAGACGTGTTTTCGGTGCAGTGCCTGTCTGCACCAAAAAAGACAACAAAAATTCAAGACGCTGCCGACTGCCGTGAAAGCCAGTAAATATCTTCCATGGAGTGGATATGATGTCCCACCTAGCCGCCACTATACTGAAACAGTCTGAAAGAGTAACCAGGGTCAACATTTTTACAACTACGCATTATGTCACGTAGGCGAATACAAATTACGCGCACGTAGACCTTGAGTAAGGTTGTGCGTGCTCTAGAGGGAGGTCCATTTTTGCGGTAAAAGCGAATTTCAAGACCTAAAGATGCCGACCGTCGCAGAGGAGTCGATGACATCATGTCTGTGGGGGGTGGCTGTCGTTTTGTAAGACGCGGATGCCGTGAAAACAGATGCTCGTCTGGCCTGTATAGAGTTGAAGGATTTTGTACTGTGGAGGCGGGGGGTCGTTCGACGCGTCAGAATCCTGACATGCACTGTGCTAAGCACGCACACAAAGACACACGATCGTGGTATATTTCGAAAGCTACATTGCCCCCTAAAATTCAGTCGTCCCTGGAAAAAAAAAGAAAAGAGAAAAATGAATCACAGCGCTGCGGCTGAGGCACTTTCGTCTACCAGTATATTTTGTGACTAAAATGCTGTTTTATATTGCAGACACACGTGTGGTGTGTGTGGAAACATAAGAGCACCATGGCTGCGGCCAGGTCTTGTAACAGGGGTTACGCCAGGTGACAGAGGAGGTGAGACATTGAATGGTAAGGCAAAGGGGGGCGGACAAACGGTCTGGTGAAGCGCTCTCTAAAGTGGTTCACCATCCTCTAAAGCCACCAATGCATGTTACACTCTGTTCCCATAGAAAAGACACAACGTAAAATGAGCATATATTACCAACAGTGAACAACACAGCAACTCTATTCAAATGAAGAACATTTACAATTTTTAACGTATTTTTCTTTAAAAGTTTCCCTCTCGCGACCGTGTCCGAAAAGCACTCCGCGACCCAACAGCAGTTTGGGGACCAAAGCTTTCCCAAAGGTTACATTGAAAGTTTCCTCCGCTTACCTCCACACCTGCCCCATCTGAAAGATGTGTATGACGGTCTGCCATACCCAGACGGACAGCAAACAGCACCTGTCTCTCTGCACACCGACCGTGGCTCTGCGGCTGCTGAGCCCCTCCACGGAGCCCAGCCCGCCCCCCGTGAAATCCTGTACAAACCACCTGAAGCTTAGGATCTGGACCAGAACCGAGGGGACCAACACGAAAAACAGGGTCAGGCCCGACCACAGGAAGTTTTGCTTGTGGTAATAGTCGACGGCGAGCCACAGGTCGGTGCCCACGTCCCAGAAGAAGACCAGAAGAGCCAGCACGATCCACAAGCAGTCCAGCCAGAGGCGCTCGTCCTGCGGTGGCCGCGCCGCCTCTTCCTTCTCTTTCCCCTTCCCCCGGAGGTAATGCAGGCACGCGCTCCGGCATCCCCAGTAGCACGACGAGGTGTTGCAACAGTGGCAGATGTGGAAGGAGCTGCCGTCCCGGGGGTCGTCTTCGCCCGTGCCCACCACCTCGTCCAGGTTGTGCAGCTGGGCGAAGCCGGTGACCACCCCGCGACCATCGGATTTCGCTGCCATCTTTCCCTCTCTTGTATTCCCACCTCCTCCGGCTTCCGGGGCTCGTGACGACACTTCCCTGACACCTGTTTTCCGAGAACACCCCGAATGTGGGAGCCATCTACAAACGGGGTGTCAGTGCAGCGGCGGCGCCCGCTCCGTCCCCATAACGCGCACCGGTGGCGTCACGGACGCAGCCCATGTCTCCTTTAGTCCCCCTTCTTCAGTGCCTCTCCAGCTATAGGCTACACTCTCTCTCTCTCCCCCTCTCTATCTCTTCCCCTCACTCTCCTTCCCTCTCCCCCCCGCCACCCCCCACCCTCTCCCTCACTCTCTTCTGCAGATGCGCTGCTTGCTATGCCTGCAAAACGCTAGACGCACGTCATGTGTCTAACTTTGGTCCAGACTCCAGCTCATGCCCGGACCTTCTTTTCCGTCGTGAGCGCTTCTCTCTTCGCAGTTCGCAGCTCTCTTCTCCAGCTGCACGACGAGCAGCCCAGCTCTGCTATCCCACGACGACGCAATTCATCCTCTACCTTTCTCCTCCCTCTCACTCCGCCTCTCCTTTGGTTTCTTGTATTACGCTGCGCTTGCTCACTCTGTCGCGCTCTCTCTCCCTCTGAGCCTTTCTTTAACACACACACGCACGCACACACACACACACACACACAACCTGCACGTATTCTCATATCAATATTTCCCTCTCAACTTTGTTGCCATCTAGTGTCTTGTTTGAAGAGCCATATGTGGAAGAGATGATGTAATGCTGCACACTACAACTACAACATGCTTGCATGCGTCATGTTATGGACTGCGCCTGAATTGGCGGCAGATGAATGATCAATGATGACTGATCACAAAAATATATAGTGTGCGCCACTGCGCACGAAAACTCGTATCTGGCCGTGTGACATGTAGGGAGAAATAATGATTAAATTCAATGCAAATGACCAGCGGATTCGGCAGAAACACGTGGTCGGAGAACCGGGTAGTCAAATGGTGATCTCCAGAACGGTTGCTAAGAAACGCCTTGATACCCCCCACCCCCTCCCCCCGCTCCCCTGCCCTCTGCCGCATTTGCAGCTGCAATTTCCAGTGCCACCCAAAGGGTTAAAAGAGATGGCACACAGTACTGATTTGAATGATAGGAGCTGTCTCATGTTGAAAGTGTGCCGAAGACGTATAATCTCTCTCAATTCACTAATAAATGGTTTGGGACCAACATTGTAATCATAACTGTCTGTATAGGAAGGTTTAGCCTGCATATCCCAACAATGTTTGGATATTTTGTGATGGAACATACTAAAATAGATGTGGTAACGTCCTGCATGAGTTGCAGGTGTCAGTGGACTTTTTAAACAGATGCTATTGAACAGGTTTCCATTGTTTTGACACAATCTTAACCAAAAACTGGACTACAGCACTGTATAAATAAATTCAGTATTACCAGAAAACACATTGAAGAAAGGTTACATTCAAGAGCTTGAGTAGAAGAGTAACAAATATTTTTCCCCATTTCACAAATCATATAAAAGTTTGATGAAGGCAAATATGGTAGCATATTGTGGGTGTTGCTGGGTTCATAGCCACATATACATATGGCATTCGCTAAATAATGCACACAAGTTGACACAACATAATCTGTAATGAATCTCTGTGGGCCCTGAACTCATTCTCGGGGGCTACTGGGAGGGAAGAACCTTGCCATGGTTAACTGGGTGCCATAGGTGGGGGGACTTTGCTGCATCCTCTCTCCACAAATGAGATGTAACATGAACAAATTAGAGAAATAGAGAAGCGGCAACAGTTGTCTTCAAATATTTCGTTATACAGTACATGCAGAATTAGTATATATATACTGTATATGCACATGTTAATGCCAGTGCATATACAGTATGAAATATGACTTAAAATTCATGAAAAACAACAAAAAGCCTTTCAGTTATGGAGAAGACTCTAATAATAATGAATTACTGTTTCACTAATTATATATTTAATTAATACGATTTTAATTAATTAAATAATAGTTTTTACAAATTTGTGTTTGTTGTTTGTCTCTGCACACATTTCTACCCTGCTGTTGTCAAGGTTGCAGTTTTCTTGCTGTTTTTATTAACAGATTGTTCCCATCTCTAATAGTCACACAATTGCAATTGCAATTCTCTAATATCAAGTCAGAGCAAAGCATGTTTTCCAGAAAAAAGTAGCAGTTATTTGGTTTGTAAAGCATGGCCGGACATCACATTGTATTAAGCATTGGTATCTCAATAACAAGGTCTATGTGAGCTGAAGAGGCCCGGAGCAGACCATCTATCCTCTGGCCCAGACAGCCTGCAACTGAAGCAAATATAGAGGTAATATCTCATACATCCTAAACACAATACACTGACACACACACTCAGAGAGAGAGAGAGAAAAAATGTCTGGTAAATAAGCAAAAAGCAAACAAATAACAAACAAACAAACAGAAAACAGGCCTGTTGTTGCCTCAGTCATCTGCTCTACATTTAAAAAAGTATTGTTTACTTCTTAAAGGAGTCGTTTCTCATGGTAGGCCACAGTGCTTTTATGCTGTTTGTGTGTGGATATGCTGCAATTACAACATATAGCCACATTAGCACGCTCTGAATGGAAGATCCACACAGCTTTCTGTGTACAGCACACAGTACACAGCTCCTGAGGCGGCGGACGGTTTTCCAGAAAGACTTTGGTGCTGACCGAAAGTCTTTCTCCATGGCTTCTCCAAAGCTCTCCCACACCCTCTGCTTTGCTTCTGCCACGGCAGATGCTGCAGCCCTTCGGGCCCGTCGGTAACCGCCGTTGCAACCGCCTCCGGAGTCTTCCGGGACAACATATCACGAAAGTCCTCCTTCTTCAGTCGGACGGCTTCCTTGACTACCAGTGTCCCCCACGTTCAAGGGATACCGCAACATGCGGCCCCTAAGATCACAGCTCTCTGCCGCAGCTTCAGCAATGGAAGTTTCAACATTTCCCACTCAGGTTTAATGTTCGCAACCTCCACAGGGATGCCAGAGAAGCTCCACAGGAGATGTGCATTGAAGATCTCATCTGTTCCCAGTTCACCCACACTACCTCTTTGGGCTTACCAGGTCTTTCCAGAGTCTTTCCCCACCCCTTGACCCAACTCACCACCAGATGGGGGTGGGTAGCCAGCTCTGCCCCTCTCTCTCTCTCAAGTGTCCAAAAAATGCGGCCTCAGATCAGATGATACAATCACAAAATTGGCATAGGGTGCTCTGGTACCACGTACACTTATGAGCATCCTTATGTTCGAACATGGTGTGTGTTATAGACAGTCCATGACTAGCCCAGAAGTCTAACAGCAAACGCCCGCTCGGCCGTTCCTCCCAATCACTCCTCTCCAGGTGTCTCCATCATTGCCCACATGCATGAAGTCTCCTAGCAGAACTATGGAATCCCCTACTGCAGTCCCATACATGACTCCATACAGGGTCTCCAGGAATGTCAAAAACTCAGAACTGGAAATGGAGTTCAATTCCAGAGCCAAGACTGTGCGTAGAGGTAAGCCCCACCAGATCTAAATGGTAGTGCTCCACCTCCCGCACAAGTTCTGGCTCCTTCCCCCACAGCGAGGTGACATTCCATGTCCCCAGAGCTAGCCTTTGCCGCCCGGGTCTGGTCCGTTGAGGACCCTGACCTTCGTTGTCAACCATATGATAGCGCACCCGACTACCACGGTTCCTCCCACGAGTGGTGGGCCCATGGGATGAAGAATTATGTAAATATACTGTATATAAATCGTATAAACACATAAACACATAAACAACATGTATTTTCATATTGTGGCCTAGGCTATATATTGGATCTAAACTTCCAGGCAGATTACACACTACAGTGGTTATTATCCTACATTTGACACACTATCAGTAACTTTACAAATAATTTCTACTATAAATTTTAATCTGGCGCCACCTTGTGTTGATGTTTTTTCATGACGCACTAGGCCAACTGCGTCCATGGCATACTGTCGAAAACAAACTATTGTAGAACATTGTTAAAACAGAAAAACATACCATAATAAATAAAATAAGCAAAATATAAGTAATAATTTATATGGTATCTCTGCACTTTACTTGTTTTAATTGTCTGTGTTTTAGCACACCTTGGTATTTTCACAGCATGGGGAAACAATACAGCCAGGACCACAAACAGTGATTACCTATATTTTGCTTGTTAAAGTGAAAACCCGGTGAACACTAGAATGATTAGCTTGAACAACGAATAATGCATAAACTGTTTCCAGTAGAAAAGTCTGGCGGAACATAAAGTTTCAGTGGTTCCAACTGGAATGTTTTTGTAGACGTACCGCAGTAAAAACCAAATTATATAGCTCTGCCAAATACTACAGAGGTAGCCAGGTAATTGTGGGACAATTTAAGAATTATTTTTGCTGACAATATGTTAAACCACCACATTCTTGTATATATAGTGAATCTTAAGGGATGTCATATTATATGTTTACTGTTTGTCTGATCGCCTTCAGCTAGCCGCTGTAGCCACATTAGTCAAACTACTGTACCGTACCGTACGACATTCGTAATAGCAAACCCAGTTATTTATGTTTTAGCTCTAGCATACAACGGCATTTAGCAGCAAACAGTATCTTATGACTGACAACAAAATTACACCACGTCATTGTGTTAACTGTACTTTTACATATATTTGCTTCCTGTTTTATAGTTAGCTCTTAGCAGCTACTACGGTACGTAGCTTTTGGTGAAAAATATGAGTCCTTGCTTGGCGTTTTCAGTTCAGATTCATATTCAGCTTCTGTCACAGTGTTTATGCGAGATAAATATTTGATGGCTTCACAGCAAATACTGCTAACTAATCCTTCCCGCAAATACAGCAGATCGATTGTCTGCACTTCTGTTTTCAAAAGATCATGGAATTTGCGGAGCTGATAAAGACCCCCAGGGTGGATGGGGTTGTCCTCCATCGGCCCTTCATGCCCACTGTGGAGGGGACTCTTTGTCTGACTGGTCACCACCTCATTCTCTCCTCCAGACAGGACAACACAGAGGAGCTGTGGCTGCTTCACTCTAACATTGACGCTATTGAGAAAAGGTATCTTTTTGAATATTTACAATTAAATTCCCTCATATACTTCAACTGCACCGAATGAGTAGAACCTGTGCATGTGCGTGCGTTTATTATCATGATTAGCTAAATGAAAATGTTGTATTATGTATTTCTCAGGACAGACAGGCTTTACTTCCGTATTTATTACTTCCAGAATTACCTCCTAACTATTTTCTTTCAGATTTGTGGGGTCTCTGGGGACCATTATAGTAAAATGCAAAGACCTGCGTGTGATTCAGCTAGAGATCCCAGGTATGGAGGAGTGTCTCAACATAGCCAACTCTATTGAGGTAAAATCATTGGTCATGCACCCACTCATAATAATAATAATAAAAGTAACCCTACCTTACCTACCTAAACTATTTATTTGCCCCCACACTAAACACTTTGTCTCTTTAGGCTCTATCCACCCTTGATACGGTCTCCCTGATGTACCCTTTCTTCTACCGGCCTATGTTTGAAGTTGTAGAGGATGGCTGGAACACCTTTCTTCCAGAATATTTCTTCAAAGACTTGGAGACTATGGTACAGGCAGGATTGAGAATAATACCTTATGTTTGAATTGACATCTGTTTTTTTGTTCCAGTGTGTCCAATACATAAGTGATTTAGGCAAAGTTGACTACCCACAAAAACCTACTAGGAGGGCTTCCATTATACTGAATATCCACACTGCTGTGGTCGGGTCGTAGGTCGCGTTAGTGGCGTTAGTGAACACGGTACATTGCTCCATCCATCATTTTCATTCCATGAATGGCTAGCTGGAGGCTCACTGATATACCAATCCAGGCTTCATAATAGTGATAGTAAATACATTTTCACATTTACTGAAATGTAAACATTTAGGCAATTCATTATTAATTAACTGAAACGTTACTTGTGGGAATAGTCTAGAATAGTCTAACAGTCTAAGATAACCAGTTAAATTGGCCTGTATGCTTTTCTACCACTAGATGTCACACTAAGCACAGCAGCATCTCAGATCAATGCATTAGGCTTTGTGGGCCACTCACACACACACAGGCAGCACTAGCCAGTGTATAAAACCAAAGAGCAGGAACTCTTATTACAACATACACAGAGGAAGTGTCATTTAATCCGATCAGGATGCAAATACATGTTACACTTTACATACATAGAACATAGTTGTTTTCTGCTATGTTGAAAAAATGATCTTATCTTACCTTCAGTGAAATGAACGGTTAATAGAATGCTTGTAAAGCTGAGTGATACATGTATTGTTAAAAGCCCCAGTGCTGCTATACTCTATATGGAATGCGTTTTGTCCAATCAAATTACTTTGTCTGAACTATTAAATTGCAATAAACGTGAATATTTATTTACACTATTATGATTTGAACAGCACATGCCATGCCAGCAAACACATTTGTTTTTTTCTTCAAAACATCCCTTCCCCAGACAGATGAATGGAGGCTGAGTGAGGTCAACAAGGACTTCACTGTGTGCCCATCATACCCTTCCCGGGTGTTTGTGCCCAAAGACATTGACGATGACACACTAAGGAAGGTAGCTACCTTTCGCCACGGAGGACGTTTCCCAGTACTAAGCTACTATCACAAGAAGAATGGCATGGTAAGGGCGACACATGCATAGTAACGCACCATTAAAGCTAACCATGTTGTAAATGAATTGATTAGCTGCACAGTTTTTATATACTGTGTCAAATGTGCTTTTGTAAGCAATATGTCGTCATATACTATACACATACTGTACTGTTTATGACTCCATATGACTCCATGTTGGTTAAAGGTATATTGCAAGTTATTGTAAGCTAAAAAACTTTTTGTAAAATTCACCAACTATCTCCTCGCATTTCGCAAGCTTTCTATTCTCTGTGCGTGTTGAAAACACCATCTGGTACTTCTACACAGCCCTGGATCCGTAGATAGGAACAGAAACAAAGTGGCGAACACCGTGCAGAACAACAACAAGCCATAGCACTACGCTTTGCGGCGCTGCAGAGGGATATTGCTTTGATTTGATCTCGAAGTTAGCAAGCGTGCTGGAGAATAACTAACCCTGCCTTTTTCAAAACCAACTGTGATCACAGGTGATTATGCGAGCAGGGCAGCCTCTGACGGGCACCAACGGGCGGCGCTGTAAAGAGGACGAGAAGCTTATCAACGCAACCCTGCGGCCAGGCAAACGCGGCTACATCATCGACACGCGCACCATCAATGTGGCACAGCAGGCCAAGGCTCGCGGTGGAGGCTTTGAGATCGAGGCCAACTACCCTCAGTGGAGGAGGATCCATAAGGCCATCGAGAGGTACGTTGGCTCTGTGGCGTCATTCCGGTGTGTCACTGTGCTCATAGGCAATTCCTGCTATCACGCCAATGGTTTTGACTCTCATGTGGCCTACCACTTTGTGGCTGAGTTTCTGTTGTTCCACTTTGTTATAATACCACGAACAGTTGACCGTGGAATATTTACTAGTGAGGAAATTTCACGAATGGACTTATTGCACAGGTGACAACCTACCACAGTCCCACGCTTGAAATTAGCGAGCTCCTGAAAGCGACCCATTCTCATTCCCACTCACAAATGTTCGTAGAAGCAGTCTGCATGCCTAGGCGCCTAATTTTATAAACCCGTGGCTATGGAAGCGATTGGAACACCTGAATTCAATGATTCAGAGTGGTGTCCCAATACTTTTGTCAATATAGTGTAGATTAGTAGCAGAACACAAAAGGCATGTATAAACTCTACTACTAACAATTATGGCTAAAATATGATACTTCAAATAACTTTAAAATGATGAATCTGAAAATCATCTTTGACCCCATCTCTCTGCCCTCGCGGCTCCCCCACTTTGATAACCGCTGTTCTAGAATGTCCCGGGAACACAGGGTCTCTCTCTGTGAATATGTTTCGGGAAGGTGTAAACAGGCAGCCAGCAGCACGCCACACAGAAGCATCCTTCATTATTGTGTTCACGACTCCTCCCCAGGTACAACATCCTCCAGGAGAGCCTGATCAAGCTAGTTGAGGCATGCAGCGACCAGTCCCACAGCATGGATCGCTGGCTTAGCAAGCTGGAGGCTTCAAACTGGCAGTCCCACGTCAAGGAGATCCTCACCACGGCCTGCTTGGCCGCACAGTGCATTGACCGGTGAGGGACATCAAGGCAGCAGGCAGAGTTGTTACTGCGTTGACGCACTCCCCTTCAACAAGTACTTCATGACTAGTATGAAGGGACTGTCTATATCACATACACAATACATTTGTGTCTTATAAACCGGATGATGGGTCGGCTCTCCCGGGTCTCCCGCACACCTCAAAAGATATGGGTCTCTCACGTGCACTGAACAACAATACATTCAGTCTGTTCTTCCGGACAGGATGCTAGATGCCATATATATCTCTATATTCTGTTACTATAGTATATGCGTTTGTGTTATCTCAGAGAGGGGGCGTCAGTCCTGGTTCATGGAACCGAGGGCTCAGACTCCACCCTACAGGTGACCTCCCTGGCCCAGATCATCTTGGAGCCAGCCTGCCGGACCATCAGGGGCTTCCAGGGCCTGGTGGAGAGAGAGTGGCTTCAGGTGAGCTTTTCTCTGTACCCATGTATGTCAAACTCTTTGTCCTTTTTTAAACGTGACCTATGTGAATTTTTCGATGAAAAGATGGTGGCGTCCTGAGCAAGGAATGACAGCACACACCCTCTGTTTGTGTTACAATGCGAGATTTTAGGTAAACGCGTCCCAAGTACCCAGATGTAGTCTATGATTGGTTTGACCTTGAACAACCTTCGTACACAGGCGGGTCACCCGTTCCAACAGCGCTGTGCCCAGTCAGCCTACTCCAACAGCAAGCCGCGCCACGAGGCCCCAACCTTCCTGCTCTTCTTGGACTGTGTGTGGCAGATCCTGCGGCAGTTTCCCTGCTCCTTCGAGTTCACCGAGCACTTCCTGGTGCAGCTGTTTGAGCATGCCTACGCCTCCCAGTTTGGAACCTTCATGGGCAACAGTGCATTCGAGAGGTCAGTCTGATCCTGGCCCCTGTTATTGGGTTGTTTAGAGGCTGTCGTTGAAGTAATTATTAGGGGTGTAACGGTTCTGAAACCAAGGCTGATGCCGCACAAACTTATTTTTACTCACGCCTCCCTGAGGAGTACACGCATGTAACACCCTGCTACGCATAAACCCCCATGGACTAGGGCAGAGGAATGGCTGTCGTGGTGCGAGGAAGGAGACCAACATAGGAGCACCGTTCAACAGAGTTTATTGATGGTATCAGTGGGAGAAAAAGGGGCTGGGCGGAACCAAAGTAAAGCAAATGCAAAACCAACCTCTAACCCTATCTTACCTGCCAAAACTCTCTTCCCTGACTAGCACCACTAGTGCCGATGCTCTACCCAAAATACAGGGGGTGGCCCGCCCAGATCTTACCTAGTGTATATAAACACAGCCTGTAACTACGGGTGGTGTATGCCCCAGGGCCTCTTGCCTGAAGCACATAGGCTTCCCCCTTTCTCCCCCCTGGAAAACAAGGTAACGAATGATTACAGACAACAAAATGTACAGTGGCCTGCTCACATCAGCCACACCACCGGACGACAACAACACAATCAACCAATACAGTATACAATATAACCTTCAAATATATACACACACGCAGCGCACACTCTAGAGACCACAAGCAGCCGCGGCCCCCAAGAGCTGAAACAATGCCGCTCATGTGCAGGCTGCACCAGCTGCAACCACTGACGAGCAGACAGCAATTAGCACCAGACTCCACCCATCAGCTGCAACCAGCTGGTGGACCCATACCTGCAGCAGAGGGAAGGAAAAAGAACACACACAAACGAACACAGCGCGACACACAGCACTGGGGACGTAACACGTATGCAACCAGTCTATTGTAAGGTTTTTATGTTTCATTTTCCCCCCTCGAAGATTTCGGTTTGTTTTTCAATTGAATTGTCCACATTATAGGTCACATTACAGGTGGGAAAAGACATGGTTTATCTTTGTCTCGTTCGTTCACATCACTAAAACCTGGCATTTTAACAGGGGCGTGTAGACGTTTTATGTCCATTGTAAATAAATGGTTTAATATCTATTACATGATATGTAAAGAGACAGAATCCAGTCGCAGAATCAAACACGACAGTTTAGCCTAATGGAAACAAGTGCACTGCAAAGGTAGTGAAACTGGCTACACCATAGCCAACATGCAACCATGCCAATGTATTGCATTACATTCACCCTCTGTCTGATTAGTGGTTTGTTGATCACAGGTGGTTGCAATCACCGGTAAAGTTAGACGACGTGGGTGTCAGACAGGACTTTTAAAGTTATGGTTAAAATGGTCACCTGTGTAAGTGACCATCACATCTCCCTTGTCTACTTAAATGACCATCACATGTCTACTTAAGTGACCATCACATCTCCCTTGTCTATTTAAGTGACCATCACATGTCTACTTAAGTGGCCATCACACCTCTCTTGTCTATTTAAGTGACCATCACATCTCTCTGGCCCATTTAAGTGACCATCACATGTCTACTTAAGTGACCATCACATCTCTGGCCTATTTAAGTGACCATCACATGTCTACTTAAGTGACCATCACATCTCT
>JAODOY010000017.1:2025835-2053735 GCA_025399855.1 Forbesichthys papilliferus | reverse complement strand
AAAGGGGGGAAGGGGGTGGGGGGGGGGTGAGCGAGAGAGAACAGATAAAAAGGTTAAAGTGGGTTTTTCCGGGAGGCAGATGGGAGAAGAAGGGGAATAACAGCAGCAGGGAGGAGAGGGAGGACTCTCGGAAAAGAGGAGTGGGAGAGCAACTGGAGGGGGGGGGGGGAGAGCGAAACAGGGGAGAGAGAGATAGAGAGAGAGGGGCAAAGAGAGAGAGAAAGATGGGACAGGTGGAGGAAACAGGACGAAAAGCAGGACGACACAGATTGAGACGGAGAGAGAAGAAGAGACAGAGAGAACAAGAAAGTGAGAGGGAGGAAGGGGACAAGAGAGAGAGAAAGATGCAGTGGAGAAGTAGAAGGAGAGAGGGCACCAGAAACAGAGAGAGAGAGAGAGAGAGAGAGCGAGAGAGGGGGGGGGGCGGTGGGTGGGAAAAGAAAAATGACAAGATGAAAATAAAGAGGCGGCAGGCAGATGAGGCAGGGCGACGGGAGCGAGAGATGAAAGCGTGAAAGAAAGGAGAGAGAGGGAGAGGGAGGGAGAAGAGAGGGCAGGGCATAAAGAAATCAGCTATTTTTGGGAGCCAGCAGGCAATTCACGCAGAGAGTGCCAGAGTCACCTTGACAGCTGATGCTATCTTAACATTCCGCCTGCCGGTCTTTAAGAGCTACAATATATCTGCGGCTCTAAGCACCACCCACGCTGTATGTTTTTCACAAGCAATTTGCCTCGCTCCAAATCAATGCAAGTGAAATCAGACTGCGGCAGATTTCCCATCTGCCATACCGGCCTAGCCTACGCTGGTGATGATTAAATGCTTTAAAAAGGGGGTCAGTGCCATTTCATGTGAGACTGTTTTTCTTAGTCTAGGGAGAAATCTATCATATTTACAAAGTCTTATTCTGCGCTTTTGCTGGGACCTAGAAGAGCATTTATGTGACTTGTCTTTGAGTATTAAAATGTAAATCCTTTAAAAAGATGCAGCGAGTCAGTCAACACTGATTATTCCAATGTCTTTGCAGTGTGCACTTGTGTGAATTAATTAAGGTATCACAACACTATCAAACTAAATTGCCCCAAATATCCTAACATGCATTTCTTAAACAGACGTTAATCAAATTTAAATTGTAGTTAATCAACCATAATAACACTGGACAATTGACGCTATTCTGTAAACTCACCTACTCACTGGTGAGATCACTGATTTTAACCTGAAGGTAAATGTGACCCAAACGTTGGACTGTCCTTTGTCATCTAGTAAGCAGCAGCCTGTCATCAACAAATTATTACCTATACAGCTAAACTAACTGGTGACCTATTTTGGTTACTTATGGTTAACTATTCACTAAGGCAACCACTTACACAACAGGATTCAGCATCAGCTACAAAGAAAAAAGCCTCAAGAAACAACAACAAAAAACATGTTTTGTTTTTCTCCTATCTATGCCAGTGAACGTTTCCATATTATAATCAATACCCCCTTGCACAATATGTTCAAGAAATAACTGATATTCAGATTCGATGAGGTTTGACCGCATTGCTAATGTACTTTACCATTGACAAGAGTTACACTCTAGGGTTACACTTGCAGACAGGTTACAAAAATAATAGCTTCTGCAGAGTCGGTTTCTCCCTTTCTGCTTTTAATAATTTGCAATAGCATGCAATCATCACAGGCCTGCATTTCTGACAGAATGTGCTGATGTGAATTGAATATGCTGATAATTTGTATTTATGTTTTAGTCAGACAAAACAATGCAGTATTTTTGTATTTCTGATTAAATGTGAAATGTTGGGCCTGCGAATCGCCATACGTTGCAAGCGACTGGCAATGCCAACCTTCACGCCCTTTGCCCAAAAGCTACGGTATCGTTACTTTACAAAATAGCTATGTGTCTGGTTCTTTCATTTTCAGCAATGGGTTTTGGCTGGCATTAAGGCAAGATATGTGCTGATATGTATCGACCACCATCTGTTCGATTAATCCGCTATAATGTTAGCTAGTTGGATAGCATTATGGAATCGTTAGCATAACATGCTAGCCTTCCCAGCGCAATAACTAGCAGACGTTAGCTATAGTCACTGGCTAGAAAACCTTAGTTATTAATAACATCACATTCAGCGTCGTAAATTGATACATAACTTACCTCGGTTCAAATCGGACACGTAACCATTTAACTTTTGCAACTCGAGCGAAGAGCTGGTGTGTGTTTTGATATAACCAAATAATTTATCAATTTGATCACAGTGCCCTGTCCGACCCCTTTTTTCCAAGGATTTCTGATCAGAGGCGAATTATTTGCCTCTCCGCTTTGTCTGTCTGACAACAGCCATATTGACAACTAACACCTTCGAGTAGATCTGAGGGAACTGTAGTTTAAGTTCTTCCAAGGCCACTACCAAGAGGCGGCGATTGATACGCTAAAAACTACATATCCCTAAATCAAAATAAAGCCAGTGAGGTATTCACTCTACAGTTGTCACAAAAGGCGATGTAATGTGTTTTGTGGCCGCTGTGGCTGCTGTTTTCTAACCCTTCCATCTTTGGTTCACATCTGGATTGGTATACACGTATTCAGCAGTTTAATTATTAGGTTACTAAAATGTAATCAATACATAATATGTTTCTGTGTCGATTACATTTTATATAAATTATAGTTAGATTAAACTAATAAAATGTGGAGTAGGTTACAGTTATTTGTTGTAGGCTACAGAAATTGCCTTTACTGTATACTAAGATTAGAGACACAGGCCTTTCAGGAAAATTATGACAATGGATATGTCAATAGAAAGCTAGGTCAAGAGTTTCAACCTCAAATCTGTGTTTTGGGTAGATTTAAACAAGGGATTAAATTGATGACAAACTGAAAAATCGCAGTACAACAACTATATAGGCTACAGGTTGTATAACTTCAATCTCTAGCCTTCCAGTGCGATTTTAGTAGGATATAACCACAAACCAAACCGACTGCAGCGAAATGCGGCATGCCACTACTAAATGTACTAAATGTCAACTACCTTCATCCTTTCTGAACCGTGGTCTTTTTTAAAAATAGTTACAATGCTCTAATCTATTGAATGAAAAAAGTAAAACGTGCAGAAAGCCTTTCTGTATACCGTTACAAGGCCTAATTGTATTCAAATATAATATTTTTTTACAATTTATTTAGGACGGATTGGTGGAAATAGAATTCAACTTTTCTCTATTCACTAGTATCATATACTAACTGACAGACAGCCTAGAGTAGGCTGGTTTATATTCAGAGTTAAGGAGGCATGCGAGAGGGCATACGTTCAGCAGAAATGTCCTGATGGAATTCCAACCTAACCAGAGCAAACAACGCCGAAGCCAACATGGACTGATCTCTTCAATGGCTACATTATCATCTGGTCCAAACTAAAGTAAATGACCACGAATACGAATAATTTCGTCCGTACTCAGTATGCCCGTGTGCTAACTTGAATGCCCCACGTGTACAACTGAGTGAGTATTTTTGCGAAATACAACGCTTCTAGTGTGAAACTGCTGTTGTTAGCCAGCTGTTGTGAGTGAGGCTAACGCTAGCCTGCTAGCGCTAACTCAACAAATCCTGATGTTTGGAATGCTCCAGACCAGGACAAATAGTTTCTGGCAAGATTTCTACTGGAATAATGGTCTGCTGCGTGATCGGAGAAATCAAGAGTAGCCTTAGACTTTTTACATCGATGATGGTATTAGCTTGCTTGCCAGGAACAATTGTGATTTGACATCAGAGGCCCACTATGGTAACACGTTGAAATATTACCATTATATTATAAATATTACCACATTTAACATGCACCAACCCATAGAAAGGGCAACGTTTACTATTTTGCCAGTTACAGTGTGACAAAGAACAACTTGTGGATGTTATGCTTGAAGATTACAGTGCAAAATAACTATTTGTAGCCTACTTTATATTTATGTCAAATATTTGGTTTGCCCACATTGTTCTCCGGACAAGCCTCTTGGCATTTATTTGAACACCTGCTTGCTGGTTCAGAATGAAGTTTGTAGGGAGGGGGCAGCCAATTTAAATAGCATATCACTTGAGGCCTGCCTCGTTTATTGTTCCATAGAAGGCATTACAATACAAAGAAATACTGTAATCTATAGCAAGCACTCCCAACAGCTAATAACAGCACTGCTTTCTTTCCTACAAGTTAGGAATAAGGACATGGACATTGTGCTTATTGTTGTTTTCAAGTTCAGATTTTTAAATGACTTTTCATCTGTTTTGTTTCACCAGACTAATGTACTTTCCAGAAACCAGAACGATATAAATCATACATTTTACGATATCTATGATGATATATTTTGTCTAAATTGTGTTTCCATGCTTATAAAACCTGTGGGGGAAAATTATGGATCAAGGACTCATCATATGGTGTCCATATGATTTCCTGAGATCCCATACAGGAGATGGTTTCTGTAGGCCTATGGCTGGCTCATATGCTCATGTAGGGGAGCTTGTTGCAAAATGTCCTCACATGGCATTACTCAAATAATCCTGTTATTATAGCTGCTATGTGTTAAACATGAATGACCCTGAAATGCAACAGGGAATTAACAGAATTATGAGAGGAACATGTCAGGCATATTGCACTACAGTAGGTCAGTGGGTCAGCAGTGGAGATACTAACATGGTATAAACATTCAAAACAATTAAGTATTATAATGTAGCTACATTCAAGTTGATTAAGGTCAAGTTGATTGTCTGGGCTAATTCTGTCGCTCTGCTATTTTGAGTTCTAGGAATGCCTATTTGTTACTGTGATGTTTTTGTAGTCTAAAAACGACAAGGTGATTGTTCTCAGTGCACAATGTGTTCGATTGTGTATTCTGCATTAATGTACGACAACACTTCATACACCACAGTGGCAGGTTGCTTGATGTGATGTTCTAACTTGGATGGTAGGTAGGCCTATAGGAGACGTGTGTGTGTGTGTGTGTGTGTGTGTGTGTGTGTTGCAGATATTTAATATTTTTCTCCATTGTGGTTTTGAATGAGCAACACTACGCCTACATTATTATTTGGCTTGCATTAAGATGAATATAATCACTGACTGAGGGGGAAATACACTTGGTCTGAGGAGCAGGATGTGCAAAAATACAAGGAACATAGCAACTGATTAAAACAATATATCATTTTCTTATCAGGGACGTAATGTCACCAAAGTCAAAAATCAAGGAAGCAACAACACCTTGACTTCAGTTTGCCAATAATGACTCACCATAAACATAGGCCAATATCCATCCTTTATCACAGTATCTACATCCAGTAATTCTGATCAATGTTAACGGAAAGAGGAAAACAGTTTTAACATTCACATTTATTTATCAAAATTGTTTTGCTCTTCCGTTGTTGCTTGTAACAATAAACAGTTCAATATAGGTAAATGGACTGCTCACTGGTGGAGGGTGTAGCAGGGTCGAAACAGCTGCTTCTCACCCTTCGCCCCATGAGGATTTAAGATAGTGTTTTATTTCTGTGTTCCGGCTAAGTAACGGAGTAGCCACTAGGGGGTGGCCTTATGCTTGCTATCCAACAACATGGGCTCTTTACCTGTACACAGAAGGGCCTTATGTCCTGTTTTTTATTTAATTATTTACGTCCAGTTTTTTTCCGTGTTGTTTGTTGATTAAAATTGATTAAATTATTAAAATTTAGCAAGTTAAAAAAAAACAGCTGAATATCCTTAATGTATGTATTTCTAAATATAGTTCTTATGGTACAATAACAGTATAATGTTATGCCAGGTCAAATAAGACATGGGGTACCACATCTCTAGTCTAGACTGTGTTCAGCCATGTTGGTTAAGGTTTTTTATTTATTAATTTATTTTTTGCTCTATTGGAGGTCATAATGGGTATGTATGAGGCACAGACTATTATCGTTATTCGTTAGCAAACAGTTTTGTCTGCTGAGTTAAATCATTGACCCCCTGTAGCATCGGGGTCTGTCGCTGGCTTTCCCAGTCTTCCATCTTGGCTGTTTAACTTGATGTCTAATATTCCCTCTTCTTTTCTGGCCTCTGCGTTCTTCAGAGGGGATGGGACAGCTGAGCAAAACAGCTGCTTACTATCACGGTTGTGGCATACTAGTAATAGGGCACATTCACTATAGCATTAATAGCTACCGTTGTTTGGAGGGCAGCCTATTTGTTGCTAAGTTAGTCCTATACTAATGTCACAGTTTACATTGTGTGGCCATAATCTTACCTGCAGAAAGTTCAGTGCATCATTTTGATACAGCATGTACCAGCCAGGGAAATTATATTTGATTCCTGTCTATCTCTAACCCACATTGAAGGTAAAGACTTGAGACTAGAGATGTTACTGTAGCTGCTCCTTGAAGACCCTTTGTCCAAGTGTGATGTTTTGCTTCTAGTGCAGTTGCTGTTATTATAGTAACGTATCTAGATAGGACTGGCAGTTGTGTCCTCTCTGTTTGTCTGTGGAACAGGGGTAAACCGCGCTAGGAGTTTGGTACCACCGGAGGCATGCCTGCACACTTGCTGTCTATAACTCAAACTGCCCTGTGCTCTTTGAAGTTGACCTGCGGGAAGGGGGGGGCACTCTGTGGCGGATGGCAGTGGCACTGCCGCCGTGGCTAATCTGTCTGTCTTTGTAGGTAGACTTCACACTGCTACACAGTACGGATGTGTGTTCTGTTGGTCACAGACAGGCAGGCTGGCTGGAAGGATCCACTGAAATATCTTTGCACGTCTCTACTGACAGTTCTGGGACATCAGATTAACCTTTTTTTTATTTTTTAGTAGGGATGAAATTCCTAAAGCTTTCCCCCATCTAACAATGATGATTGCTGATCAAAATCCTGACTAATAAATAGTACACAGTAGTACTAGTACTACAATAGTACTTGTGATGTGGCATATTAGTATGGCCGCTATATCCCTGTAATTGAACGATGAACACTAGTAAACGGCACATTTTTTATCAATGATGACTCTGTTCACACGAGAGAGACTGAATAAGGAGGAAAACCACCTTCAACTTTAACCTAACACCCCCCCCTCCCCCCACACACACACACACAAAAGCGAGGAAATTGGGGATATTAAAAATAAAAAAAGGATGGCGATCAAAGGTTTATTAGCTAAACATTGAGCATTTCAGGTGTCAAGAAGATGCCCTCTACAATGCACGTACACCCGCACATCCAGCTAGGACATCCATCATAAGGGCTTCAGCAGGCTAAATGGCTACTTTAACCTTCATCTATGCATGGATTAATCCTCTCATGAGATGAAGAGGCAGACATTTTACGACAGCTCCCCTCCCAGCGCTGGCAGTCCCCGTTAAATCCGTTACGTGTCCCCATCCTCTGGTTGCCACGCCTCCCAATCACTCAACTTCTCCATTTCTATGGATACGATGGCCATACAGGGTGGCGAGCCTCGAGCTAAATGGCTGGTGTTGCGCGGGGATTAGATCTCACTTTAGCACTCACATCTAGAAAATCTTACAGTTTCATATAGTGCAGTACTTCCCCCGATTCCTTATTTTTTAATTACGTTTAATTGCCTCCAAAGGCCAAATGCTTTCCACGTTTATACACCATCCATTACTGAGTGCTGTTTCCTCCTGAATGTCACATTTCATACGGGTTTGCTAAAGTTCAGCGCTCTCACTTTAAATGCCATGACGTATTTCAAGTTTCCTTCTGGGATCAAGACTCTTCCCGGCTACCTTGTTTGTGTGTCCCACATGTTATTTTCTCCTTCACGTGATTACACCCAGTCCGTTGAGCTTGGGTCTGTCTCTGGCTCATGGGTGAGGCCACTAGGCTGCTCTTAAGCGTCGCCGGGCAGGGGCATGGAGCCCATCATTGTGCCGGCTCCCTATCGCTGCGTCTTCACGGACACCGTAATTGGAAGCAGCCTACACCTCCACCCCGACGAGCGAGCTTCTTCCCTCTGCAGTTTCTCTCGGGCCTGGAGAATAGATGGTTACGAAATATTACAGGCCCGGGCCATTACACTGCTTTCAGCTATTTGACCCGTGGAGGCTGGAGAGCAGTAGACGCGCCCGGGTGGAACGACGGCGGTGTCTGTCTAATGCATTGGCCGGGCCCCGTGCCTGGCCATAGCACAGCTGTCAGTGTTTGTGTATTTGAAATAGTCATGGGGGTGTGTGAAAAGAAACAGGTGTTGCATATTGGTTACAGTTTAAATGTTTTATTTATTTATTTTCCTCCCCCTTAAAAATGTGGACTGC
The DNA here is from genome assembly GCA_025399855.1 of Forbesichthys papilliferus. NCBI lineage: Eukaryota > Metazoa > Chordata > Actinopteri > Percopsiformes > Amblyopsidae > Forbesichthys > Forbesichthys papilliferus. Next base: position 2,045,472 of record JAODOY010000017.1, on the reverse strand, counting down.
AGTCAATAGGCTTGTCAAAGTGCATTATGTGGATATCTGCTTTCGGTGTCGAGCTATCACCTGCAAAGGTGATGGTGTTCCCCAGGAAGAGAGACTCGCGGAGTAGGAAAATCCATTAAGCCTATGTGGTTCAGGTTGATTGACCTCTAACGGAGACTCAGAGGACGGGAACGTTTTTGTAGTTTGAAACATCACAAACTTATGGCGCTTTTCCACTTCTGGTACCAGCTCGACCCTGCTCGCTTTGCCTGTACTCGCTAGGGAGCTTTTCCATTGCATAGTATCAGCTCTACTTGATGCTACTCCACTACAGTGCAGATAGTGGTACCACTCCGTTGTACCTGGTCGCCATAGCGGCCAGGTACAACTGGCCACTGTTCAAATCACTCCTGCAGTAGATCGGTAGTTATTTTTTATTTGGAACATGTCTACCTTGTTAGAATGTCCTTTGGTAGACGTGTGCAGCCAACAGTTCATAGACATCTTGGTCAACCATCACACGTTGCACTGTCCGCCTCTCACTAGATAACATTGATTATGTCGTCAACAACCGAGAGCAATCTGCACTTCATCAATTGATCACGCCGGGGTTTTGGCTTTTTCACATTTAATAAAAGGTAAATAAAAAGTTGAGGCTCCTTAAATAGTTTAGGTTTTGTCTGTGTTGCGCAATGACGATTTTATCCAATCAGCAGTCTGCATTGTTGACACATTTCGGTATCGACTCAGCTTGCTTGGAAAATCGACAGAGCAGGTACTAGAAAAAGTACCTGATACCAGGTACTATCCCAACTTTTGCTCAATATAAAAGCAAAAAAGGCAAATACCACACAGTGGAAAAGCTCCCAAAGCAAGTAGAGGCAAGTTGAGTTGAGCTGAGCTGGTACCACACAGTGTAAAAGCACCATTGCAGTGCTACAACTCCTCTACCCCAGTGTTTAATGGTCAAACTTGTATTTGACCATTGTACCATGAAGTACATTTTTGTCAGGGCAGCGATTAACAATTCCTTTTAAAACCAGATTTGCAACACAACCAAGTTTTTAAGCGTCTATAGGTTGGTTGCATTGGTTTGTGTCAGAGAGAGAAGGCTCTCCTCCTGACAGGTCTGCAGAGGCAGACTCTCTGCTCCGGCTTCCCATGGAGCAAAGCCTCATTAGGATTTAGTGTACGTGCAAACTGTCGAATGCCGAACATCTGAGACAGCGGCCCCTCGTCTTGCCCTCCCCTGAAATGCTTTCCCCTGCCCGGCGGAGACACGTGTTCTCGGCTGCGGCCTGACCCCGAAGCTCCGTGCCTGGTCACTTCACATTTGGCTCAGGCAACTCTTCCAGCCAGCCAGGGGAACCTGGTCATTACCGCTGCTCTTGAATACCCAGCGGAGGCAGCCTACACATTTATTGTAGAAATGGGTTGATGGCTGATGTTGCCCTCTCAATGGAGGACATGTTGACATGTTGCTGGAGTTATGATAGTTTAATTTAGCTAGCTAAGGTTTCCTTTTAGCTAGCTTAGGTAGATATTTGCTTACCTACACTGTCAATGTCAAAGCCTTCTTGAAAGGTGGTGGCTGCGCAACTCAGCCAATGTGCCATCCACTTTTATAGCAGGTGTGACATCATAATTTTGTTGCCGTCTGCCGCCTCAGCGGCACGCAGCGGCCATTACGTTGTTTCTTGGCATTAAGAGACAGGGTTTCCAGTTCACAGGGGTAGACGATTAATAGACCAGCAGGCCCTTAATGTAAGAAAAGGCTTTGGCTCCGGGAATCATTTGGCTGAAGGTTATTTGAGGGAGAAACAATGAACAGCCTAGGGATTTGTTATGAAACAAAAAAGTGTGATTGCATAATTATCTTTGGTTGTTAGGCACTTTAAATACATAATACTCTTGGCAGTTAGGACTTCGTATTTTTTGTGTTGTGGTTGTGTTTGTCTGTAGTAACTGTACATTCGTTGATGTACTTGGCTTTTCATTGACATTATGAGGTTGTTTTTCTACATTTGTAATGAATTTGTAATATGTAGTTCCTTGTCATTTTATTGGAAAGCACTTCGTGACCCCTTGTATGTAAAATGTGCTATAGTAATAAAAATGACTTGGCTTGCAAGCTTTTATTTCTTTCACTTATCTTTCATCGTGGTTAAAAATGTTTCTTTGACACCTTTCTGTCTGTCACTTTCTCTGTCATTTACCTCTGTCTGTCTCTCATCCTCTGGTCTGTTGAAAGGATATAGTCAAGGTGCTCTGTATCCCTGCTCTTTGGCAGACCATTAGTGTGGAAAAGTTGAAAATGCCTCGCCCCCAAAGGACCCAGGGCGAGCTATGTTGAGTAATGGCGGACATATGGAATTCGTAACTCGCCACTAAGTCTGTGGAGCTCTCAACACCTGACCTCGCGTATCCAGGTCCCCCTCTCCCCCCCCGCCCCAATCCTCTTAAGAAAGATCCGGTTTAACTTCATCTTTAGCTTCAACTTCACAGTGGAGTTTTTAGTTCGACTAACATGAAATTGTGCATACTACTTCTACCACATTTCATAATGGCACATTGGGTTTGTTGTAGCCGTAGCAATTAAGTTTAAGGCAAAGCAGGGAAAGGACTGAGAGGATTATGATTCTATACGAGCAGTGAGCCTAAGTGAATGAAAAGTAATTATGAAACAATTTATTAGACTTAAGTGTGCTTTTAATGATTAGGCTGATTAGGTCATGGTCAGAATGGTTAGACTGCAGCATGTATTTGACAGATGTTTGGACCTAATGTTGATTTTATTACCCTTCATATTATTTCTGCCCTAACGTTCACAATCAGCCTTTCCTGTGAAACAGGTGCAATTGTTCAATCTGTCCACACCACGCCTGTGAATATTGTACGAAACCCCTAGTTTGAACTCTCTAATTTTCCATTTGGCCTGCCTGCCGTATTAGCCCATTAGTACCAGTGAATGTGAAACCTGCATGATAATATTAACGATCTCACATGTAGACTTGGTAGAGAGAGGGAGAGATTCTCGTCCCAGCTGGAAATGTATTTTGATTGACACACACGACCGATCGACTACGTAACGTTCATCTTACACAGATGTGTTTGGAAACAGAACATGCTGTTTGCAGGCCTTGTAATTCTGTCAAATAAGCGGGCTAAATTTAAACGAGTAATTGAAGCACCAATAGCATAGCACCAGAAACACATTTGAGTGATAATGCTAGCTAACAGGCAATGGAAATTGACGGCATCACTCCCTGAAAGTGCTGTCAAGCTTACAGAGGTATCAGACCTCCAGCACAGAGTTGCATATGTGACGTAGTGCTGATGCATGAACGAGGCTGAGACTGGTAACTATTATGGTGCATTCCACAAACCCTCCTTGCCTGGAATAGTGAGCCAGAGTTGGTATAGTGTTACGTGGCACTGTTTTATGTTTAACTTTGAAAGTATTCTAATAGTTAAATGTGATTTTGACATTTTGACTTTTACAAAATATTTTGAGGGTATGTCTCCTTAAATCGTATTGGATCATCATTTCTGAATGTTGTATGGCAAGCCAATTCATTTACACTCGATCCTTGTTGTCTCACCAATTATCTCCGGCCTCCCTTAGCTAAGGGTTGTTTATTTTTTTAACTGATTTGCAGTAAGAAGATGTAGCATACCTATTCAGCCATCTTTGGTTTACTGCCAATGTGATTAGTGATTATTTTACGTCTAATGTACTGTACATCCGCACTCAACTTTCAATGTAATGTGACAGCGCTGACCATTCCATTTCAAGTCAAGGAGAAGTAATGGGCTCTTGATTGATTTGCGATGTTAAGCCTCTAAACTCTAATCCACCAGCATGAATACGATCTTTCATGTCCTTCATATATTATCTCTTAGATGGAGCACTTTTAAGGGAAATGGCACTGAATTTGTTTTTTTCTCTCTACTATTTCTACTATTTCACTTTTCCAACGCATCTCTATACACCCCCCCCCCTCCCCCTCTCTCTCTCTCTCTCTCTCTCTCTCCCCCTCTCTGCACTGTTCCACCTGAAAGGCGTCCAAGAGTCTGGACCCTTAATTCAATAAGAGATAAATTGGAAAAATGTGCAAATGTAAGCTGTATATTCTGAATGCTCGGCCAGCGGAGCATTTTTGGGGAGTGGATCTCCCTGGCTCCACTACGCACTCTCTCTCCCCCCCCTCCCTCTCTCTGCATTTCACTCCATCACCCGGAGCTGTAAATCGTACACAGGCTCCTGAGGCTCAGAGTGCATATGAAGCTGTTCATTTAGCAGCAGCTTGTAGAGAGACTGACTGATGCAGAGAGAGAGAGAGAGAGAGAGAGAGAGAGAGAGGGAGAGGGGGATGGGGTAACCAAAAGAAGACAGAATATGTGGTCACCGATCGACAGATGAGGTGGAAACAGAGATACACTTCCTCCTTAAATGCAAAGCATTAAGTGAAATAAGAAATTATTACTTTAATAAATTAGAATATGAAATAACAGGCTTCAAATAACTAAATTAGTTCTCAAAATTAAAAATACTACTAGCAGAATGTGAGAAGACATGTCTCGCTGCCAAATATGTGATTGCATGCCGTAACCTGAGGGACAGTGAATGACCTTTATGAACACACACGCACACACACCACACACTGTACACTGTTCAAATTGTACGTAACACCTATGTTACATTGATGCTCATGTTATGTTCTGTATACTGTTCAAATTGTACGTAACACCTATGTTACATTGATGTTCATGTTATGTTCTGTATACTGTTCAAATTGTATGGAACAGTGATGTAAATGTCCATATTGTTGGACAGCCTGTATTTTAGTTTGTTTTATTTGTTATGCTTTTGGCAACATTGTTTTTAAACTTTCATGCCAATAAAGCAAATAGAATTGAATTGAGAGAGAGAGAGACCAAGAGAGAGGGAGAGAGACATACTCAGACAGAGAGAGAGAGAGAGAGAGGGAGAGACTCATTTCTGACGGATGTGGGTCTGGTAATTGGGTTACTATTCTTGGATGGATGGAGCGTTGGAACAGGGTGCCAATTGTTTTGGGGGTCAGCCTAATCCATTTCTATTGTTTTAGTCAACAGAGGCCTTTTGTTAAGATCCTCCATGAATTGTACTGAAGAAAGCATGCTGCCAAACTGCTGATTTTCTCCCACTTATATCGTCCATCGTCGCTGGTACAGTGTATCTGCTCTCATATGTTATCTCTTTCATTTATCTCCCAGTTGAACCTACTGTAGCCTACTCCCCTGCAGTCTCCCCTCTACCCTCTCCCCTCTGCATAATATTCCTCCCATCGTTTCTTTCATCCCCTCTCTCTCGTGCCCCTTTTGTTTCTCCTTACATCGCTCACTGCCTTGCTCCCTTGACGTCCCCCATCCTCATGTTTCTGGAATGCCACTTCAGGGAGCGGTAGTCCGTGTTTTCACTTGCCTTCGCTCGACACCGCTGTTTACACAGAGCGTTGTCCCGAACACGTTTCTTCACGGTCGCTAGTCGTTGTATTACTCCTCCCATCGGCTCTCACGTCAACAAAATGGACGCCCCAGCCTCGGCTGCGTTTTGTGTCCAATGAGGGCGCGATGCTGCCGACACTCCGGCACGCTAACTGCTAAAGGGCACGTGCACAGATTCACACACGCACGCACACACGCACGAACACACATGCACACGCACCGACATGTTACTGTACTTCAAAGAGCTCTGTTTTTAGCAGACTAATGCACTTTTTGTCTCGGATTCCTGATGGATGGGGTCCTTCTATAGAACAGCCCCACAGCCTAAGTGGCTGTTGCTGGCCAGCATTGGGGAGAGGAGGTTGCGGATGGGGGGGGTGTTAGGCTTGCAGCCTGCTCTTTACGTCAGGGTGCTTAGACTAATGGGAGTGTATAGAGCGTTGCCAACTCGTCAGTCCTTATACGGTCTCTGTGGGCCATGCCCTGTTTGGTGGTGGTGCCACTAAAAACTTGGCTAGCTTTCTGATTAGGGCCTGGTATAGATACAGCACTAACACTGGTACCAGGGCATAGTACATACATACATACATACATACATACATACAGCACAGTCTCTGGGCCATTGCTTCTGTATTGTAACCATGTTTTTTGGAGTATTCTCTGCAGACTTGTACAGTGTGTTCTAGTTGCCTATCACTTCTCTTCCTTGACAACTTGATGTATTGTATGCCAAATTGTGAAGATATCTGGATGCCCCATCTTACAGTATTTTGGCAAAAGGAAAGTATCAGCAAATGAGGTTGAGAATGTTTCCCAAAGTATCCAGGCCTTCAAGGCTTGGCGCTCCACTGACATAGATGATAGACTTTTTTTTGGATCACTGAGAAATGGAACAAACTGAGTAAGCCTCCGCATCAAGCCTCCTGAATAGATTCATATAGAAATCCTATGCATGCTGTTGTACAGGACAACGTTTGTAACTGTGTCTGGTCTGGGTCAGCTGTTAAAATACCCTTTTTCCTCTTGAGTGAGCGATCTATCTGCATTTTATTTGTGGAGTTTTTGCTTCCAGGATCATCTAGCTAACTCCGGATCAGGTCATCAGTGTGTTTACAGTCAAATTATGGCTCAGAATTGTCCACACCCAAGTCCTTTCTTCATATTGTTCCTGATCTATACCTGATCTGTTCTGGCTACCAGCCTTTTACAATATAATTAATAAGATGATAAGAAGCTTGCACAGTGGCTGGTTGGGCAAACTCGGATGAGCAATAAGCCATACTTCATGCATGTTATTTGTATATTTCTAGCCATTTTGGAGGTGGGAAGATGAAGATACTTTGCTCTGGGCAGCAAAACTAGTGTTTTATGTTTCATGAAATGATGATGATGGAAGCAACCAAATGGTACATTTAAGAAAAAAGTAAAATATATACATAATCCAAGCCTTTAAAATATGCCAAAGTATTCAGTATCATCTTTTTTGTGTTTGCCCAGAAAACCATGAACCACAGCATAATAAATCTCCCTTTTTCTTTAACCTATGTTTAACAACTTTTAACAATGACTTCCTTTATGACAGGATGGTTAAAACAATAAAAAGCATTGTTATTATTATTTTTTTTAACCATCCTGTCATAATCACCCCTCGTTTTCTTCTCGCTCTCCCCATCTCACTCCTTTCCGCACTTTCTTTGTGAAAACAGAACATGCTTTGTTTTCGCAAACATTCGCTTGAGCAAAATTACGCTTCCAAAAAACCATGGGGTCACGGCAACATCCGCTCCGGGGTTCGCTTTAAGTGGCTCTCGGGCCCGCTACTGTAGCTAATCACAAGGATTTATAGGGTGACCGGCACAGTGCCTGTTGGTTGGCACGCTCCCAGAGGTGTTGGGGACCTCTGCGCTCCCCGACGAACACTTCTTTTCTTCCTCCTCTCTAATACAACTGTTGATGTAAGACAGCTGGGAGAGGTCCTCCTTGTTCTTTGGTTGGAAGCCGCCGTTTGGTGGAATGCAACAAAAGCACCACCACCCCCCTCTTCCTCCTCATGTCCCATTGGGACGGGGGTCGGGTGACGTAAGCTCACCATCGACCGATACGGAGGACACTTTCTTTCCAACCTGCTGACGCAACACGCTCCACGTTTTGGGCATGTCTCCCATTGTCACCTCCGCCCCAACCCCAGGGTTTTGCATGCAACAGGTTCTTGTTGGAACCCTGCTCACCTTTTGGGTTTCTGGTAATTGGGGATTTTCACATGGCTGGAGGGAAAGGGAGGGAAAGGGGTGTGGGGGGGGGCGCAAAGACAAGGAAGGGCGGTGCATGGTGTGACAGGCAGCGGTGGGGTTTGGGGGCTTGATCTAGTCAGATTGTCTCCAGAGGTGTCCATGATGATATGCAGATGTTGACCATCCCCATTAAGAAATAACAAACAAAAAACACATTTAAAACTGCTTTGCCTTGATGACACTTGATAACACTTTGCTTCACGTCACCGGCTGCAGTTTTTGTGTATGCCTTTTTGTTTCTTGTTTTACAGCCAATGTTTTCAAACTTTTCAGTGCCAGATACTTGTGACCCCCGCTATCCCCAGAGGTGTTATAAGCATAAACAGCCATAATATTATTTGATAGTATTTTAATTTAATATAGGCTATACAATTATAGGCCATACACATTTCAGGGTGGACGGAGTGGTCGAGGTTGCTTCCATGTTAGCTCGTCCTCGCTAGCTGGCCCTCGCTCAAACGTTAACGGTAACAGAACACTAACACGCTGGGTCATATAAATGCAGTTTCAATCCATGGATTGAAGCCTGTAAATCCAGTAACCTGAAAATGCAGCCTCCTGTATTGCAGCTATTTAACAGAAATGTTAGTCTTCTCTGGAGTTTCAGTGTTATTGGTGCGTTACACCCACCTACTGTGTAGAATGGCACGCATACAGTATGCCGCACATGCGCTTTCAGTCAGTCAGTCAGGGACTCGGTTAGCGATATCCGCTCATGTTGGCTGGCCCCGCTACACGCGGTCCAGCAAAAACTGTAGGCCAACTACTAACAATTATGGCTAAAATATGCTAGTTCTAATCATTCTAAAATGTCGTTTAATGTCTGAAAATCATCTCGAGACCCTCTCCGGTGTGTGTTGTGACCCTCCAAGGGGTCTCGACTGGGAGAACCACAGCTTTACAGGACCATGCACAAAGTGGTCGTTACAGTATGAGCGCAGTAGCCCAGTGAAACGTAGCAGCGTGTCTCTAGTCTCTCCCTTTCACCTGCTCTGGTTCCTTCCACACCAACACGTCTGCGTTCTGGCTTTGAGTGAACACAACAGCAGGGCAGCGCTAATGAGCTGCGATACCACAGCAATGCCATCTATAGGCTGGGCCTGTGCCAAAACACTTGACTACAGAATGAAGGGAACGTGTGTAGTGGGCACAAGAGTTCTCCGGGAGCCTTTTGGGAGTGTTAAGGTGCAATTACTGTCCAGTTTAAGGGGCCTTAATAGGTGCCTGAAAGAGAGTGACACTTCCTGGTAGATTTATTCTGCACAATAGAAGAGGGCTAAGAACTGTCTATAAGATGGACGATGGGGTGAAATGAAAGTGAGGGATGAGATTGAGGACTTTTTTTGTTTTTTTTTGTCACTCAATACTCTCAACACACACACACACACAGACTTGCTAAGGTCACTCACTGTTGTGTTCCCTTGTGACCCCGTGTTAATGAGAAGGCAGGTTAGCATGCGACCTGGAAGTGCTTTGTCCTCCCATGGGAACACAAACACTGACTGTACCCAAGGTGCACAGCTGCAGGGAAACCAAGGGCTGTCCCCCATTCTCCAACACACACACCTACACATGCACACATGCACACACACATACACACATACAGCAGACACCCTACTTGTCATTTCACTGGAAAAACAGTAAAAAATGAATAAATTAATATACAGTTATTTTGTTAGTGTAAACATTTTCAGACATTGATGAATAGAATAAACTCAAAAATGAATGTTTCTTTATAACGTGTGCCATTAATGATACCCGACAACCATATGGACAATTAAATTCTGTATATTTTTCCTTGAGGTAAGTCCTAGAAACAAACCCATCTGTGTTCTATGGTAGTGACAATTTTGTGTTAGCTAACATCCCTGTAAGTGCCTCTACGCTAACTCCCGGCTCCTAATCTGAAGAAGGATCATTGCTTCAGTGTGTGTAAACTAAGCCATGTGTGTGTGTGTTTGCCTGTGCGTCTGGATGCAGCTGTGTGTGTCGTATAGAGGCAGGGCCTTTGGTCAAGGTAGTAGCCCCAGTAGGCTTCGTGCAGCTCTCGTACAGTATGCGATGGGATTAGCTCTCGAGGGCTGACTTCACTCCCCGTGGGCGTGCATCCCTTTCAACCCCGCTCCCGACCACATCCTGCGATCCCTTGATTTGTTCAACGTGGATATCCTGCGATCACTTGATTTGTTCAACGTGGATAACCTCAGCCGTGCACGCGGCCTTGGCACCGTCCTCCTCCCGCTTCCATCCCTCTACACCGCTAGCTTTCATCACTGGAGATTTCCCATGTTGATATCCCCATGTCATCCGACACCGGCCAGTCTGCGGGCCCCGCACGGGCCCCGCGTGACGTTCAGAAACCATTTGCATATCTTGCATGAAATCGAACAGCTGAAATAAGACACAAACGGGGAGTGGAATGGGTAGAGGTTTCTTGGCAGGCATCCGTGATTGAGGAGATTACAGTGCTGCTTTTCCTGGCACAAATCTCTTCTTTTTTTTCTCTTCTTCCCCCGCTATATGCGGTGCTGTATACTTCAGTGTGTTAGTGTTGGGGGATGGGGGTTATTTAACCATTAAATTATATGCATGTACATTGAATGTGAAGCATGAACCTCTTTGGCAGCGAGATTGCACAGCCATAGCCAGAAACGGTACCTTGTAATCACTGGCAAACATCCCTTGCGTAATGACGAGCAAGGTTTTCTCAAAGCTGCTTGAAGTTTGAGTTGCATTTGTTGAAAAGGCATCATGTTCTTTTGGCTTTTCACATTTTAAGTTTCAATTTGAATGCCGGGGGTTAGGTGTAACGATAGAAAATGGCTGGGAGAGTCTTTCGTTTGTACAGAACAAAAGTAACTAGGATGTGTTCGCTCTTGAGGTTCAACACAAAATCAACAATAGGCCTACATGTAAAGGCAAGGGATTTGAGCACCTTAAAAGGCAGTTCTCTCCTTCCAAAAGGGCTTGTGGTGTAATTAATAGCTAATACACATTAAGCAGCCCATCCTTTTTTTTTTTTTTTTTTTTCCCCGTGACGAATCAGGCAAAGCAGTGGTATAGAGGCTTGTTTTCGAGCCGTTTATTCAGCTCGTTTGGAATAGTTTGCTTTGTCATCCAACGTCTTTTTGATTGTTTCACATCATTACAGGTGTTAACGTTCTGCATGGATCTTTTCTTTGAGTCCAGCTGAGATTATTTGTTATTTCTCCATTTTCCTTCCTTCCCTTCCCCAGGGCATTTTGTTACCAGGGGAATGCTTGAGAAATGTGTGTATGTGTTTGCGTATGCCCCCCAACCCTGTTTGTGTGTGTGGATTACAGACAAACCCCGGAGCTAAGGAATGCATATGGCCACAGGATTCTGGCTTTCCCGGAGCCGGAGGCGTGCGAATAATCCAGACCTGTGCACTTCTGTCTAGAGAAGACCCTCTGAGGAAATGAGTCTACGATACACAGGCATTGGCCAAATTCCTCCCCTTGTGTCCTGTCAGCGAAAGCAAATAACAGCTTTGAGGAAAGGATTCTGCCACTGAGTCAACAGATTTGTTTCTGTCTGTTACTGACTCAAAGGGACCCTTTTCGTTGAATTGTGTGAAATTGTAGGAACTTGAAAATGGGTTCCATGCCTTCTGTTGAAAAAGCAGAATACCTAATGGTCATTATTGGTTTGTTTCTTGATGCAGGTAGCATTTCCGAAGCCTTTCTCCAAGGCCCTGGCTTCACGCCTAATAGTTTTTAAGGTATTTCTACACTCAACCGAGTATTGGCTGGATTTGAACCGAGAATTCAGAGTGACTCTCATGGAAATTAGGACTGACCGTGACTCGAGCCAAGCCTCATCGGAGTAATTGGCGCAAACATGCTGGGCATGGGCCTACCAGTAACCTCTGTGTATATGAATTATTCAGGGTCAAATCAGTCCTTTTGTAGAAGGACTTCTCTCTGTGGGCTGTTCTGTAGAGAAAACCATGAACTCCATTGCTTGTTGTGATTGAAGACTTCACGAGTTACTGTTCTACCCTTTTGCTGGCGTTTTTCTACTCTTGAGTTATTTGTCTGTATTTGATCTAGTGTCTGTTCCTGTGGGTTTCCTCTGACTTCCTTGTCGTCTCGCAAATTTCACGACTCTCTGCTTTTGCTTGTTTCCCCCTGCAGGGAAACAACTCTGTACTGTAAATCAGCAGCTTACGCCGAAAATACCTGTTTAGTTTTCCATATGTTTGTGTTCTTAATGTCTTTCCTAAGCAACGTTCATGCTTTGCATTATGCTGACATGTTATTGGGTGGTGGGGTCCTTTTTGTCTAGAAGTCAATTGACTAGGCAATAATCCCTCTGTCTCTTGTGTCCTTGTACTGTACATTTTCTCTTGTCTGCATTAGGGAAGTAAATATTATATATTTCCTAGTCAGAGACGAATCACAGGAATTGGTGATGTGGAACATATGACTGTTGACGTTTTGATCGGCCCTCTGTTGTGACGCTCCGCTAAAGCTCCCCGTGGATGTGGCATGACTTTATTATTGGGCGACCTGTCCCTTCCGTGGGCTGATGCCTAATGGTACACGGCAGATGACAAACCTGGATATCGCAACGTTGGCATGCTCTCCAAAGTTAACATGTTACATACTACATACTAAAATAACTACATAAAACATTTGCTACTAAATAATTGTATTCAATATATGATTATTAAACTATTTGTAAAACAATGCAACATCACCATAACAACTGCTAATATCTGAACTGTTTGCCGTCCAGAAAGCGTTTGCCGCAGGTTACAATATTTGAGTTCTATGGTATTTCTGCCTTTCTGTTTCTATCAATTGAACTCATTTACCCCTGGAAAACATACTGTATCTTTTTCCTTTTTTTAAGTCCTTGTGTGGAAGCAGTGGAAATGCATAATGGCGTGATGTGATGATATCCAAAAGTAGGATATTGGTGTATGGGAACGGAGGGCTTCACGTTTCCCATTGTTCTGTTGGAATTTGCACAACACTTCCTGAATTATCCTTATTTGAAGTTAATTGACGCTGACCCACAAGTCCAGACCCTCCCCTTCGTTTACCTCCCCATCGCTGCCTTCCAAAAAAATTGCTTCCTGTATTGGCGATGGGAAGCAGCCCGCCATTAGCAGCAGGGTTTCTTTTTTTTTGTGTGCAAGTGGGAAATGAACTGAGCGAGAGAAACGTGTATTAGCAAGCATGTTTTCGCTATCGTCTGGAAAGTGTGGCTAAACCGTTAAGGCGATGATTTCCCTCTTACATATAAGGTTAGACTAGGATATTTGTTAGCATGTTGCACTTTATTTTTTAAATTATGGTTTGTTGTTCATCTTAGTTGAAAGGTATTTTACACAAGACAAATAACTCACAAGAAAACACACAAGAAATAAGACTCACTTAAGAGTGTAGTGTGAGGTATACTGCAGTAATACCCACAGTATGTTAGAGCGGTGCCCTTGCCCACCTAACAAAGCTTCACTGATTATATGGAGGTGTGATGGGAATGCAAAACTGTGTGTCTGTCCGTGACCACACGGTGAATGGTGTTTGTGTGTAAGTTTAGACATACGGCCGCACAGAGATCCTATGTAGTTCCTTTTTAAAATGAACCCTCAAACACTCCTTAACAGTATAGTCTGTCTGTCTTTTTCTCCTTACCAATGAAAGCTCACACTTTGGCTACTTCCACAGTTGGCAAGCTTGACATTGCTACTTTACAGTGAAGTGTTGCTATTTAAGGGACAGTTGCAGCCATTGTAGAGGGCTTACTTTGCACCGCTGCACCACTTCTAAGTGGACATTTCTGGAATTCTGTTGGACTGAGGCAGAGCCAGATAGTGTTTAAATGCTGCAGATGTTAGAACAAGCATAAATAAACGCTAAGTGAATGTTGTTTCGTGTCTGTTTTTTTAGTTGTTTTGTCTTTTATTTGCTTCTGTTAGCAGGGCTTTATAGTAGTATAGTAGACTGACAGATGTGTTTCTTAACAGGTTCACCTGTTGCTGTGAAGACATTCATAATCCGAACGCATGAACAGAAGCAGAACACGACTCCGGTAAGAGAGCTTTAGAGTTTTATCCGGCATTTATTATGATGTCTGCTGTAATAAGACATAACCGAATTTAACAACATCAATATGTTTGTCTTGGCTAAGATGTTACCCAACAAAACCCCTCTCTCAAACACATCTTCCAAGCTTCCATTTTCTTTATAAATGTAATAGTTATAGTTACCTGCTCAATTAGTTACCTGTTGGCAAATGGTTTTATTAGTTACCCAGTTTAATTATTTGCCTGTTAATGCTAATATAAAGTTGTGTGTGTGTGTGTGTGTGTGTGTCATAATAACTAATCACTGTGTGTGTGTGTGTGTGTGTGTGTGTGTGTGTGTGTGTGTGTGTGCGTGTGTGGTGTGCAGTACAATGTCAGCCCCATTGTAGGAACCAAACATTTAATTGTTTCATTAGATAAGAAACGAATGCTGCTGTTAGACTAGATGGGAAAGAGGTTAGAATTGGCTTGTGTAATCCTCAAAGAAGTGTTTTCTGTCCGCTACCATTTTGTAGAATTGTTTACTAAAATATTCTGGATCTCATCTATATCCACTTGTGCGTAAAAATAAGTGTACAAAATAACATACTCATATATATGCTTTCATCTCACTCCAACATGCGGGAACACACATTTGCTCTCTGTCTGCCACATGTCATGTCTTCGCATTGGCGCTGACTACGTATTGTACTGTAAGCTCACAGCAGAGGGAAGCAGTACGACCCCTTTCCTCCTCTAGGTAGCCCAACAGCCACGCGTGATGTTCACTTATTGTACATGCACTTTGCGTGCATATGTCTATTCGTGCCTGGGTTTCGTTTACGATTGTGTATGTGTGTATGATTGTGTGTGTGCATAATAGGTGTTGTTGCCGTGAGGCTATAACGGGGCAGCTGGACCTGGTTTGTAACCAAACCTGGTCTGGACTGGAGGCTTCAGCGCTTCTCAAGCCATTCTCTACAGCTGCCAGAACTTGCAGCTTTCCAAAACCATTATTAACTCCCGAGGGATCCCCAGACTGTAACTCAGCAGAGTGATAAGCGTTTGTTGTGCAAACATTCTTTTAAAAAAAACATGATTACGTTCTTGGTACTGCACACAGAACAGTCCTTACTATATCACTTTTATATTATCTACTGGGACACAGCAGCATTATTCTGTTCCAGTCCAAATATCCACGTTAGTTTTGAGAGGGTACAAGTACAGCATAAGATGATTTGGGTACGGATGAAAACCGTTCCAAAATTGGCCTTTCCTATATTTATTCAGTCGTTGATTTGCGCGTTGAGTTGCTCCTCTTAACAGCGTTAAGAGGAGCAACTCCCATTCGACTTAATGTACATCTGACTCAGACCGGCCTGCCAGGAACTAAGTGCCATCCCTAGCCATGACTAACAGTTGCGTTGCCTGCTTCCTATACTGTATAGGAACCCGTGATTAGTGAGCTGACTCACCTACATGACACACACACACACAGACACAGCAGAGCCAGGGCCTTGCTGTGCTTTCATCTTGGGGAGTTTTAATTGGCTGGTGTTCCATTAGTTACGGCCTCAGGTAATCAACCAGGCCTTTTGTTAGCCCTAATGAGGGGTTGGGAATGTTTATCTATACTTCAGTGTGTGTGTCTGTCTGTCTGTCTGTCTGCCGCCTCAGGCCTGGGGTTTTCATGTCCCACAATCCACTTGTTTCTTCCATTAGAAGGCTCAGCTGCGACATCGTGGTACGGTGCCCTCGTTAAAGTTTATGATTTGTTGATTTTAATAGTCCGTCGTGTTCCTCGGTGCGGATGCTGAGAAAACGCCAGCTTGTGTGAATGCTGCCATCGCGTAATGAGAGGCAGGTGCAGGGAATGACGTTGGCGAGCAAACCCGGCCGAAGATTGCAATGCCCCAAAGCCAAAATATGATTGCATCTTTTTTGGTTGTTGTTGCTGGGATTTATCTAACAATGAATTACCTGATGGATTCTTTTTCCAGGGCGAGGTAAATCCAAATATTTACGAAAAACATTGTGGTGCAGTTGTATGTAATGAAACGTGAACAAATACATTGTAGATGTGTACAGTGTAACTGCTTAAATGTTTTCAACAAGTTTTGTCAAGCATTTTCATTACCACTTGTGAAATTGCACGTTTAACCAGGCGAGCATATTACACAGCTAGAACCAGAGTGTCTAAAGCCCACGCTATATAAAACGGAAACTTATTTGGCCATGGTTCTCTTGCAGGAGAACCAGTGTGTGTGTGACCGCTCGCAAACGGCTGTACTCCCTCCCAATGCCAATGCACCACGTCACGTGCAATTTTTTTTTTTTTTGTCCTTCGTTTGGGTCATGAGTAGCTAGCTGTCTCAGGTGTATCTAAATATACTGAGCTCAAGTAGCAAATGGCAAGCATTTAAAGTAGAGAATGAGTTTAGAAACGGTACCACTAAAGAGAAAGTTTTAACTCTTTGGGGTCCACGGAGATTTTCCCTGAGCTCTCCACAACGTACTTGGTAGAATGAACGCACTGGCTTGCCTGTACAATTCCTATAGTCATCAACAGCTAGCATTTACATTTTCAAGGGCTCTAATAGGCGTATAGACCCGTCTATCACAATCATGTCGATGTTTATAGGCTTACAGTCATTTGATAATGGCCTATCAACATTTTGAATGGAATGAAGCCCCAAGGTAGGAAATGGGCTACTTATTTACATTGAGGCCTCCGGTTTCGAATGCTTTTGTCCGCAAATCTAAAGGATAAAGGGGCGCGAAGTTATTTATCATAATGTTTGATAAGCACTTACTCGTCGCGGGCAACGAGGCCGTCTTCAGAGAGTTAAACAGACTTGGCTAACAATCAGTCTAAATTTAGAGTATCTCTGTACTGTGTCTCACATTTGGAATGCAAAGACTTGGTTTAATCAAAGGTTTTAATGAAAGGCCTTTGCTCCTCATCTTTAACACACACACACACACACACACACACACACAGAAGTGTGCTCATTGCTGTTGACAGGCACACACATGTACCTCCATGCTGTCAACAGGGAGTCAGCAGGCATCCGCTGAGAACCAGGCTCTGCTCCATACGACCGAGCGCAGAGCAGCAGCCACCGTCTCACGCAGCAGCACTCACAGCCTAGGGTAGGCCCAGCACACCCGGTCTCCGCTCGTTTCCTAAGCGTTCTCGCAGACAGGAGACAGATCCTCCGTGTGGGAAAGGGACGCGATGAATGAGGGGGGGGGGGGTTTCTAATCAGCGCTGATCCCCGCGCCGTTTGTCGTTTTTAGGCGCTGAGGTTTTGATATAAAAAACAGAGCCTGGTGGCCTGGATCTCGGCTCTGCAGCCGGGAGCCAGGCACATACCTTTGTGTTTGACACCTGGTTTGCTGACTTACGCCCCTTACACACTGGATGCGTAGTTGTCTACCTTTTCACAGGCATTCCATTCATTGGTGCGCAGCATAGCGCTTGCAGCATTGCATTGCGTATGCAGTAGCGTCAGGTGAAGAGTAGCGTCAACTTGAATGTTGCATTGTGGCTGCGTAAAAAACAATGCAGCATCCAGCATGTAAGATTCAGTTGTGTGTGTTTGTGGTAAACATCTATAAGGTGTAAGAAAAGCGTACTCACTTTTAATGTTTTTCCCACAATACAACATTTATCTTTTTCGTCTGTCCAAGCAGATTGCTAAACCACCGCTCTCTAAGTTTAATTTGGGCCCTGTCTGTGAAGAGCCTCTTGTTGTTATATGTATGTTTTATATATATATATATATATATGTATATGTATATATATATGTATATGTATATATGTGTGTGTATATATATATATGTATGTGTATATGTATGAGGAAGCGCTGTTAAGACTTTTGTACAATATATTGTATTTCAGGAATTTGCGTAGAAATTGCTCACATTGTTTGACAGATTATAAAGCATGGTATGGGCTGCTTTTCTCAATGTTTTATTTTTTTGTGTTTATTCTGCTGCATGAAGTAAAATGTTGGTAGAATGAATGACTTCCAGGGGGGAGGGAAAAACTGTTGCTTGCTATCTTTATTGTGATTTAAACATAATGGTAAGGATGTTAATACTCTGGAGAAAGAAAAGATAATGTTAGCTAGTTTGAAATATGTATGTGTTTATTGCCATGTTTCCTAATACCAGGCATGTTTTGGCATTGAACCACAATCACAAAGGGCATTGATTTATTAACAGGGATGTAGACATTTGACCCTCTGTTCTCTTGGTGCGAGGGCTTTCTGTACTGCTTTTTGACAATTAATAACTCTGCACTTAACTGTGTTCTGTGTACTTGTCAACCATTTAAAGCTGTTTGATAGCTTTTAATTGCTGTGAGAATTGGTATTTCCCAGACACCAACATCTTGTTATTCATCTACTGGATAGGAGTTGGAGATGGCAACATGTAAAGTTGCATTATTTTCAGAAGAGCATTTCTGCTGTGACTGCTTTGCCTATGGCTGTTTTTAGACACTTTTAAGGGTGTTCAAGCACTTCAGGGGGGTGCAGGAATCACTTCATCGTGTGAACTGTGTATGCTACTATTTTAATGTGCTCCATAATATGGTGCCAATCCCGTGCGTGCTTCAGAGCCTGAGCACCCATGTGTGCCAGGTACATTTGGTAGGTATCTATGCATTGGCTTGATCCTTTTCACACACAAAAACTTAAACTTAAGCATTGTCTACCAGATTCCAATTTACTCAATACCAAGCCAGTCAATACATGATACTATTGTAGATGCTACACTATCTAGTGTAGATGATTGCTAGAATGGTGCCACACCAGTTTTTATTATGTCAAACAAGACATTGAACATGGCCAGAAATGTAAAATATTAAAAAATACAAAAGATATCCATGTATATGCCCATGGGCGTTAGTTAGTTTTTGATAAATGGGGATGGGTTCAGTGGGCCACATGCCGACATACCCGCCGACATGGGGGATATTGGGTCAGTTATCCCAGGGTCAAGGAAATGTTAGTCAAAAATAAAGATTTGGCAAACTTTATAGTATGTGGTTCATGTAAAAGTTTTTTTATATTCTCCTTTATATCTTTATTTTATTTGAAAACTATTTTACTTTGCCTAAATACCTCCCTGTAATGTAA
The DNA here is from genome assembly GCA_025399855.1 of Forbesichthys papilliferus. Lineage (NCBI taxonomy): Eukaryota > Metazoa > Chordata > Actinopteri > Percopsiformes > Amblyopsidae > Forbesichthys > Forbesichthys papilliferus. The sequence continues at coordinate 2,026,528 of JAODOY010000017.1, read as the reverse complement.
AACCTGGTTTGGTCTGTCAATGCTACGGTAAGTTAGTCTTGCTGCAGTACCCAATCTGGACACATATTGGAAAGGTGTGTGGCGCTGTGGAGTTTCTGTGGGCAGAGACGTGTCATCTGTACAGTGGCCTATTTGAAGCGAAAAAATAACTTGATTACAAGGAGAAACTTAAAATGTACATTTATATAATTTAGCAGATGCTTTAATCCAAGCGACTAAGGACGCGTGTCCACCAAAGCTTTTTTTCCGCAGCTGAAAACGCCAGTCGCTCTGCTTAAAAGCCCAACTGACAGCGCTAGGAAGCGTTTTTGGAAGCGCAGCGTTTTTTCAGCTGAGACGCTTTGGTTGCTATGAAACAAAATCTCCGTGGGAATTAATATGTTGCAAATAAATGCTAGTTTGTTTTATCAACACATTATTTCATTTGTAATATTCTATACATTATTGTTCGTGTTAGTATTGTTAGTCCGGGGATATCATCTGACTATCAATTTATCATTTGTTGTCATTGTGTGCCAGAAGAAGTTGGATGTGACGGTTGCTCGTATTATTTGTCGTATTATTCGTTTTGGTATAGCTAGTGCTACTGCTGGCAAATACATAATTAAGTCGACGGGTGAAAATAACTTTGTTAGAGTGTGCTAAAACGTCCCTGAATGGCGCGAAATATATTCATATAGCCTACAGTAGGCC
>JAODOY010000017.1:2007228-2025735 GCA_025399855.1 Forbesichthys papilliferus | reverse complement strand
ACTAAGCCATACAGCCAATGGACGCATCTCTCCACAAAATAAACTGAATATTGCAACATTTTCGATATGATATTGCGGTAACGATACTGAATCGATATATTTGTGCACCCCTACATGTAGTTAAATTCCGTTTGCACCCTCCTCTGCGCAGGTTCTCTGGTACGTCCGAAGGTGGTGCGCAGTGTCCATTACTGTCCCGCCACCAAGAAGACGATGGAGAGGAAATACACAGACATGACTTCCCTGGACGCCTTCCCCTCTTCTGCCATCTACCCGACCAAGGTAACTGGAGGAGCTTCAGCGGTATTCCCCTCCCCTTCCTGCTTTGCCCGACTGTGATCGCAGTGAGCCTTCTCTTTTATATGGAGGCATTATTCAATGTGTGGACCTATCATCTGTCCTGAGCATTTCATCAGAGCAGCTATACGTGTGTGTGTGTGTGTGTGTGTGTGCGATCTCACCTTTTGATAAACCCTAGAGATTGAGACCATAATGCATCCAAGGTTTTTTAATAGATGACGACTGTGTAATTACTGCCAACTACTTTTGGAAGAATAAACGCAAATCATTGTTTTTATACTAGCTAATACTTAGACAAACAATCACATTGGTTTAACCAATCATAACGAACAATTGATGTCACGTGACAAAAGCAGAACATCATTGTTTACATGGTTGGAACATTAATATCATGTTGTTGCAATTATTTCTGGGACAATATATCGGCGAACATGAATGGGTTATTGTGACGGGCCAACGGAGGAGCCCGGGTTACAACACAACAGAGGAAGTGATGTCATCCTCTGAAAATGTATCCACCACATCCTGACACAGAAAATAGCCGGTTGCTGTTATGTGGATGTTTAAAACATCACTGTGGCTGTCCTCAGGACGAGGAGAACAATCCCCTGGAGACGGAGTTCGGCCTGTCCATCTACAAGGACCACCAGACCATCACGGTGCAGGAGATGCCAGAGAAGGCGCCGGCCGGCCAGCTGCCCCGCTCCGTGGACATCATACTGGACAACGACCTGGTGGACGTGGTCAAGCCCGGGGACCGGGTGCAGGCCGTGGGGACCTACCGTTGCCTACCGGCCAAGAAGGGCGGCTACACCTCGGGCACCTTCAGGTAGGCTTGTTTTGAACATGCAGTGAAATTATACTTCTGGACCGCCTTCAAGACCTTTGAATGTGCAAACTTTGCGTTTTCTATGCTTTTTATATATAGTGCACTTCTCTTTCCTGTCCAGGACCATCATGATAGCCTGTCAGGTCAAACAGATGAGCAAGGAGGTTTCTCCTGCCTTCTCAGCGGACGACGTGGCTAAGATCAAAACCTTCAGCCAGTCGCGCACCAAGGTGAATTGTGCCCCCTTTCTTATTTTTCTTTACGGCAATTGTTCATGCTTGACAAACCTCCTTTTAGAATACAGGTGGCGATGTAACTAAACGTAGTTATTGGATATTTATTTTCCAGACTGGTTTAAACATTTTTGTTAAAGCAATGGATCAACCTAAACATGTGTTTTATAAACAAATCAATTTAGTTAACTTACAAAAAGCTACAGATTGTCCATGAGTAATGGACACTAACGCTAAAACAATATTCCTCCGCTGCGTTCGCGCTGCCGACCAACACCTCGAAACGCATCGTGAAACAAGGCGTCGTGCTACGATTATTTTCACGTGAGCGGCGTTCGCCCCTTTGATTGTGTTCCTATGTACGGAGCCGGGGCTGTGTCGAAGTACCGGGTAGCTTTTTCAGCACGCACAGAACAGAAATGCGAGAAGACACTTGTGAATTTGACAGTGCATTCGCTTACAATTAGCGTGCAATAGCGGACTATACTTTTTGGGTCAGTTTTGCACACATGGATTAAGTCTATAGTTCTAAACTATGAAATTACTTCAATGGAGATCTTCATTGAATTTCTCTTTTAGTCTTGGACCAGGCTTAATATAGGTCTGTGAAACCAACCCAATAAGTCATGGAATCGCATGTGCGTTATAGCTATACATTTTGAGGACGAGGATATTATTCTGGAAATGTTTATAATACCAACTCCCCATCCGTGCTCCGTTTCATCCAGGACGTGTTCGATGAGCTGTCTGTGTCGCTGGCTCCCAGTATCTACGGACACGAATACATCAAGAAGGCCATCCTCTGCATGTTGCTGGGGGGCGTGGAGAAGGTCCTGGAAAACGGCTCGCGCATTCGGGGGGACATCAACATCCTGCTCATAGGTACCGGTGTATGTGGTCATGTGACCCTGCTGTTGGTGCACACTGTAGGTTTCTTACCAGAGAGAACTGTGGTTAGAAGCATTCAACCTGCGATTTGTGTGATGTATTCAATGTCTGTGAGCGTACTTGTTGCTATTAAACGGCAAATGTTGCAACAACCATTCTGAAATATAATACATGAAGCCTAAATTGGAACATGCTGACACAACCATAGTGGGCGTTCCCAGGGAGTGGAACCGGTTTGGTGCGCAGCAGCGCCTGTAGAGGCGGATGTAGCCACCGTAATGCTGTGCGTATGTACAGCACAAACAGCAGCGCCTATAGAGGCGGATGTAGCCACGGTAATGCTGTGCGTATGTGCAGCTCAAACACGGCAACGTAAAGCACAAACGGCACCTTGTGAATCCGGTTGAGCCTGCAGCCCGCCCATCTCCTCCTCTCTGTTGTTGCCTAGCGCTCGGTTCACTGCCGCTGACGTTCACGTCACACACACAGAGGACATGGCGCCGCCCTGAGCCTGGGTTTCAATGCGGCAATGGTTTTGTGTGACTCTAGCTCGCACCACCACCCTTTTTAGCGTGTGAACACGATGATGCAGTTCTTTTGATTGGCGGCTGCCTTGACCTGACCCATCTCCCCCCCCCCCCCCCCTCCCTTCCAGGCGACCCGTCGGTTGCCAAGTCCCAGCTGCTGCGCTACGTGCTGCACACGGCGCCCAGGGCCATCCCCACCACCGGGAGGGGCTCCTCCGGCGTGGGCCTCACCGCCGCTGTCACCACTGACCAGGAGACTGGTAGGAGACGCACTGGCTGTGTGTGTATTGGGGATGGGGGGGAATTGCTTCTCTGTGTGTGTGTGTGTCGTGTGAGACGCACTAGCTTCTGTGTGTGTGTGTGTGTGTGTGTGGGGGGGGGGGGTGCATTGGCTTCTGTTTGTGTATTTGTCTATATGATCTTTTTCACCTTTAGTTTTCAGGGCGGGGCTAAATTCTTCCTGTACCTTGTTTGCCACTAAGCCCTTGAGTCCTGACTCCATACCACAAATGTATTCACTTTAATAATAAGTTCTACTGCTCTGTGTGCACTTTTCATATCCTAACAAATATGAGCAATTATCCGACTCCCAGGTGAACGTCGTTTGGAGGCGGGCGCCATGGTGCTGGCCGACCGCGGCGTGGTGTGCATCGACGAGTTCGACAAGATGTCCGACATGGACCGCACGGCCATCCACGAGGTGATGGAGCAGGGACGCGTCACCATCGCCAAGGCCGGCATCCACGCCAGGCTGAATGCCCGCTGCTCCGTGCTGGCTGCCGCCAACCCTGTTTATGGCCGGGTGAGTGTGTGGAGAAGGAATATGGGGGTGATATCATGGTTTACTTTATTAAGTTCTACTGCTCTTTATGCACTTTACAGAGTAAAATTGTTTTGTTTTTTTTTAAACCTAATGGATGTGTATTACAGCTTTCCAGGACAGGAACATGATTTATCATGACACTGTGCTGTGCTTAACCTCCAGTCCCGGTATATTGGTCTGTGTCCCGCAGACTGTATTGTAAGGCCTAGTTCAAATCCCTCATCTGAGAGGAAGGCACACCCCTGCATTGATGTTGAGCGACACACGTCCTTTGAGGCCGTGTTACATAATGTGCATGACGGATATGTAACCGCCCGGTGTGCTATGTGACTATTACTACCACAATAACCCCCCCCCCGCTCTCCTGGTTGTGCTCCCCGCAGTACGACCAGTACAAGACCCCCATGGAGAACATCGGCCTGCAGGACTCGCTGCTGTCGCGTTTTGACCTCCTCTTCATCGTGCTGGACCAGATGGACCCGGAGCAGGACCGCATCGTGTCGGACCACGTGCTGAGGATGCACCGCTACAGAGACCCCCGTGAGCAGGAAGGCTCAGGTATGCCGCGTGGGTCTTAAGTCCAATGGTCCTCAACCTTGGCCTTGCAAGCTAACACACTTTGTGTCAAATTATCTCCTCGCATTTCGCTATCTTAACGTTCTCGGTGCGTGTTTGAGGAAAATATAATCCCACACCCGTAGCACTACACTTTGCACCACAATCCATTTTGACACGTCAGACTCCGAGGACCAACGCGGAGCGATACTGTTTTGATTTGAGATCGAGGTTAGCAAGAATGACTGACCACACCTTTTAAGACACTGATCTACTACTGCCCTGGGGGATTGTGGTGTTCTCACTGATCCAACACACCTGGTTCATATGAATAGGTAATCGGTGAGTGACTCTGTGTTATCAGACTCTGCAGAAGCCTGATAACAACCCATTAATTTGAATCAGGTGTGTTGGAGAAGGGAGACATCTAATGGTGCAATCCATTGTACTTGGAACTGGCAATGGAACGCTCTTTCAAGTCGCAATTCCAATTTGGAAACTCGGGCAAGCTTTTCTCAAGCCCGAGTTCACCGACAAACACACATGGCGTTACAGCAAGGTGGCGGCGTGTGAGCACACAGTTGGCCATTTGTTCTGGCGTTTTAAACACAATATTGCCAGTGATCTCTTTTATTGTACTTTTTTAAGATTGGGGGGGGGGTTGGTGGTGATTTTGAGATAGTACATTCCACAAATTTTACGTGACTTTTTAATTTTCTTTATCCTTTAAAAACAATGTACATGGTTTATAGCAGGGATTATAAAAGAGTAATATACGCAACTGATCTTAATATTTAAATGGAAAAAATAACTTTTGAGAGGGGAAACTTGACCAGTTTAGTGAAAATTGCATCTTTTGTAACCGTTTATTTTGTTTTTAGCTTTGGCTTTTGGCGGGGCCGTGGACGTGCTGGCTACAGAGAACCCTGACTCAGTCCAGGATGAGCAGGAGGAGCTGCAGATCTACGAGAAGCACAACAATCTCCTGCATGGCAACAAGAAGCGCAGGTATGTCCTCACGCCCCGGACACGCTGCGAGCGACTAGCGAGCAGCCAGCGAGCGACAAGAGACAATTGAAACGGAACTTTCGTAATTCAGAATCGCCGGTGGATCAGAGATCAAGCGTGTGTTTTCTAATCTCTTTGCGGACAGGGGCAGGATTGTGAGCAAGGAGTTCATGAGGAAGTACATCCACATCGCCAAGGCTGTCACTCCTGTGCTCACTCAAGAAGCAGCCAACCATATAGCCGAGGAGTACTCCAGGCTAAGGAGTCAGGAGCAGATGGGCACAGACATCGCGAGGGTCAGTACAGCGCGCTCCTCCTAGATGCGCCCATGTAAATATACTGTGCATGTTGTTGCAGGTGTAGTAAGCGACGTCTCTGGCTAACCCTGAGATTACACCCCGCCCCCCCTCCCCCTAACAGACGTCTCCGGTGACAGCCCGTTCGCTGGAGACCCTTATCCGCCTGGCCACGGCACACGCCAAGGGCCGCATGAGCAGGGCCGTGGAGCTGGAGGACTCCGAGGTGGCCGTGGAGCTGGTTCAGTTCGCCTACTTCAAAAAGGTCAGTCCTAAACTGCTGGTTACTCTAGTTGTCTGGGCTGAGTCCCAGCCGCAAGGTTGTGGGTTTGAGTCCTCAAGTTGGCCTACCTGTAAGCATCCTTCGAGCAAGATGCCTAACCCAAACTTGGCTTTTTTTTTCTTTTCTTTTTTTTGTACTCATTGCAAGACGCTTTTGATAAATGCTTAATGAACGAATTTTAATAAACTGTTTTCAGCTTTTCTGCCCAGTCTGGTTTTCAATTGAGGAAATGTATATGCCGTGTTCCAGTAGTTCGATATCGCTTTAATACATTCCACATCTTGTAAAGGTGGGAAAATACTCAAACTAACAGCTTGGTGGCGTCAAACTAATCGCTTGAATCCAACAATGTCGTTTCCATGAAGGAGTTAATCTACAATGGTTTGTCTGTGCCCTGAGCGATCTGAATTCTGTAATGTTTCCGTGTGCATTCCAGGTATTGGAAAAGGAGAAGAAACGCTCTCGTCAGGACTCTACTTCTGAGGAGGAGGAGGAGGTGACCACACAGCCCACACCTCGCTCTCTGAGGAAGAGGTAAATGGTGGATGAAAACAGGCGTCTGCCTGTACTAAATATTAGCTTTTAATAACAACTGAACTGCCACTGTTCAATCAGCCAAGGTTGCATTCTGAATTCACAAAGTACAGGCTCAGTGAATCAGTGCACTGGGTTCAGCAAACGGTTCCCTTTGTCTCCTGCAGGAGGTGTGGTGCTCCTCAGAGCGGTGAGCAGCCCTACAGCCCATATGACTTTGACGGGGAGCACGACCAAGTCCCTGAGAGTAAGTCTGCTCATACGGCCGCAACATCACTCCACCCTGCCTCTAATGTGTCCGATGTGGGCCGCTGGTGTACCTGTCAGAGGTCTAACCACGTGGCTTTGTTCTTCTTGCCTGGCCCTTTCCTCTCCCAGTTCAGGCTGGTACCCCGAAACCAGTGGCAGAAGAAGAGGTCGTTCCTCCTTCACAGGGTGAACAGGCTGCTCTGTCTACAGACAGGTAGATAAAAAAATGTTCACGTTAATGAATATTAAGGGGTTCAACGTTTGAGAACCATGGCTCCAAAATAAAATGATTTAAGATAATGTCTCTAATATAATGAACATATTTGCATGTGAATGCGATTCTGCTAGACAACTGCACAGGCTCTCGGTATCAAAAGAGTCCTGTTTTTATTTGATTTTATTTGTATTCCGGTTAGTAATGACCACTCACGTATTTGCTATATTTGAACGCAGTTACAGTCCTTGTCGACAGCAAAAGTTGTTGGGAACATTGGCGGGGAAAACTTCTGTTGTCTGACGATTTGGCTTTTATTTACGTTGCCTCATCATATTGAGATACTGTAACTGTTAACTCTACTGCAACTCAATTCTTGCATCTCAAGTTGCTAATCTGACTGTAAACAATGGAAGAGGATGCATTTGCCTTGATATCTAGCCTCGTGAGATTGTGCTAATCTTGCAATCTCTAATTTAATTTTGCCATTTTGCCAGGTATCAGTCTGGAGGCCTTCAATGGAAAATAGTTTTGTCGACCGCGTAGCAAACAATCAGGCCAATCAACAGTATCTGACGGTTGTCTCCTCTTCTTCCAGACTGAAGGAGTTCAAGTCCTCCCTGTTCGCCGTGTTCCAGTCCGCGCACGCCCAGTCGGTGGGGATGAAGACGCTGACTGCCAACGTCAACAAGGAACGGCAGGCGCCGTTCACCGATGACGAGGTGCGAGCCGCGCTCGCCCGCATGCAGGACGACAACCAGGTCATGGTGGCGAACGATATCATCTTCCTCATCTGAGGAACCAAGGCGTCAGTGTTGCCGTGAGCCAGGACAGAAGGGTCGGACTCATGGCGGAGATGGATTATGATGGACTTGGAGAAAGAGGGGGCTGTGATTCACACTTTTGTTTGTTCTTCCCCCAGCCCACATTCCCATTTGTATGGATTTTTATTTCTTGAAAATGAAAGACCTAGTTTCACACTTCTCAGTTCCTTTTTGAAACATGTTTTCAATTTAAATATGCTAATGTATTTTTTAATTTTTATGTTCTCTGGATTTGTGTAACAGTTGTATAGAACTGTTTGATACTACAGTAATCTCGCAACAATTTTGAAATACCTGAAGGAAACTTATCATACATTAACATTAGGTTGTTAAATTTTCAGAAATATTTTTAGTGTTAAGTATGTTTTGTACATTTGTTTTACTTTACCAAATTGTGTTTTGGTAAGTTGAAATTGACCTAAATTACAATATATTGCCATGTTAAATGCCAGCAATTTTATTAGAAATTACGTCTTCTGTGTATATATTATTTTAAAAGCATGCTAATAGTTTACAACTGTATAGTGCTACAAAATAAAAAGATTCTCTGTATACAGTGACTGAGTGACTATCAATGCTCATTTCTTAATTTTTCTTAATATTGGGTAGTGATCTGCCACCAAATGGAAGGTGGGAGGAAGTTCTGTGGCTTGTTCTATCAGCGACTTCGGCAGAAATTGTTGACTGCAGTTTATTTGTATTAAGCTCTAAGATATTTTAGGTTACTGAAATGTTTTTTTTTAATACTTTTTCTGTTGTGTTGTGCCGCTACTTTAGCGCAGTGTCTACACCCAACGATATAAAGTATGATGACAAAGCACAACGGTATGGTTTTCCTGCCGGATACCAAAAGTGTTTTAGTTTGATCATGTTGTAGATTAGAAGCGGTGATCATTCAATGTCGAGAAGCTGGTTTGGAACTGGGTGGTAATGCCTCTGCTTAACATCTAGCCTAGGCACAACCTTTGAACTACTCATCTGACTCATGTCTGTCTCCTAGCCTCGTTCTGTACTTGTCCGAGAACAGTTGTGCTACAGTGCCCCGTCCGTGACGCGGATTACTAACAATGAAACTGATGTGTGGCGTCACCTCTGCGCTCTCCCTGAAGTCATGTCTCATCTCCAACAACAGTCATTTCATGTTTAATTATTCAGAAGGCATTAAGCCAAACCGCCCTTAAGACCACCACACACCATCCTAGCCTTAGCAATGGCATTGAAAGGAGAGGCTTTTGCTTTGATCGAATTAAAATGCACATCTACAATGAGCTACACCTTTACCAAAGCTAGCCTCATTCTTAAGGTGTTCTCATTGACACAGCCAGGGCTGTGTTTAAATGCTTTTCTTTTCTTTGCAGATCACATACAGAATAAGCAGCTAGCAGACTGAATAGATATTTGCTGAACTTAACATAAACCTTACACTTGCTGACTCCACCTAAAGTTCACCAATGTATCCAGGAATGGCTGCAGAGGTAGTCCCTCAGTGTTATTGTGTGTGTGTGTGAGATAAGGGAAACACCACATATGTGTAAGTATTGTGGGTCAACATATCTGGTTATTTCGTCAGTGAAGTAATTCATTACCCACCTAATAAGAATAATACGAATGCAACCTCTATTTATATTGACATGCAGCTAGGATCGCTTATGTAAAATGCAGTATGTGCCATGATATATTTAACCTCTTCTTGAACTCTACTTTAAAATCGAAATTGAAAGCACATTGCAGGTGCACATTCTGATATGTGCTCAGACACTGCTGAGTTTGCATTCGAAGTGTCTTTGTGCTTTGTCATTACCAGAAACTTGTCTGCGCATATTTTGACCTAGTTTTATCAGTGGGTGGAAGGCTGTAGGATGAAGGATGTAAAGTAGACATTGCCTTCGTAATGACATACAGAAGATATTAATCCACTTGTTGGCATAATTGTATTCACAAGTCAGGTGGTTTTATTTTACAGGTCTGTTTGTCCATCCATCCATCTTCACCGCTTATCCAGAGTCGGGTCTCGAGGGCAGCAGCTCCCGCAGGGGACCCCAAGCTTCCCTTTCCCGAGCCACATTAACCTGCTCTGACTGGAGGATGCCGAGGCGTTCCCAGACCAATGTGGAGATGTAATCTCTCCACCTAGTCCTGGGACATCCCAGAGGCCTCCTCCCAGCTGGACATGCCTAGAACACCTCCAAAGGGAGGCGCCGGGGGGGCATCCTTATCAGTTGCCAGTACCACCTCAACTGGCTACTTTTTACGTAAAGGAGCAGCGGCTCTACTCCGAGTTCCTCACGGATAGCCGAGCTTCTCACCCTATCTCTAAGGGAGATGCCAGCCCCCCTCCTGAGAGTGTCCCTCAAAAATAAAAGCTATTCAAAGTAATGGTTTCCCAGGATGTGAAATAGATTAAAGGTAATTTGCTTTAGAATGTGTGTGTGTGTGTGTGTTAGAGCTCCTAGCAGCAAATTAAACAAGGAAATGAACATGTGACACACGATTGATATGTTCTATATTGTCATCCTGCTTGCTGATGCTAAATGCTAATCTACCAAATCAGTGGCGCTGAGAGGGGAAACCCTCCCTGGCCCTAACAAAACTACTATAAAAGAGACCGGCTTGAGGAAGCAACTGCATGGAAACACAAAGAACCATTGCTCTCTAAATTGTACTTCTGCGGACAGAACTACAAGACCATGGCTTCAGTGAGTTGGACTGTGATACAGTTAATATAATTTGTTATTATAAATAACGGCATAGGGCACGGTATGTCAGGATGTACAGTAGGTGAACGTCTGCGTTGCTGGTTTTCTGCTTGTAGATTCTCAGAGTTTTGTTGGTGATGTGCCTTATACTGCAATTCCCTGGAGCCAGTAAGCCTCAGAGAGTGTCTGGAAACACCAGGCGACCACGACCAAACCACAGAAGTACTCAACTTTTCCTGGATTTAAGCTGGGACCCGGAAGTCCCAGTCTATCTATCGTCCTCGTCGATTTCCAACCTGTCTCTTTCACCATGGACTTACATGTGAGGGCCCATTTGAGTTTTCTGAATGAAATATTTATGTAAAGTTGCTGTATTGTTAATTATTCACTGACTGTTGTGTTTCCCTGAACATTTCATAAAATGCTCTGGTTTTTGCTCTTAAATAAATAACACAAAGCTACCACTAAACTTTAACTTGGCTACTACTGAATATAATACCTGAATAATGATCTGCATTATTATCTCAAAAACTACTATAGAATCAAGGCACTTGGTTTAGATTAAAGTATCTTCTTGAATATCCAGATGGAATGTTGTGTGACACGTATCAAATGACTGGATTATCAAATGAATGTAGTGTGAAGGGCATGCAAACACAGTAGTCCCTATAAATACGCTCTTCCTTTGTCGATCTCTTCCAGAGATAGCTACGATGAGTCTCGCCTGCCCAGTCATATCTCCCATGCCCGCTGTCTGACCTCTTACTGTGTGGGTCAAGGAGCTGGAGAAGACTTGAACCTGGAGGCCAGACCCATCTACAACCAAGCCCTGGTCCTCCACAGGTGACAGATTCACTGGGTTGTGCGTTACATGCATGTCTTTGTAGACCTATGCCAATATTACATGTGGTGTGTACAGAACATTCAGATTGACACATGTAATTCGAGTGTTTGTGCTTGTACATGTAGTCAATGTACATGTTTTTAGAAAGGCAAGGAACACTAGCTTGCTACAGTACAAAAAGGATACTAATCTTTGACTATTATTAAACTGTTTTGATTTTAATAATAATAATAATTTTGAATAAAGGCGCTTTCAATACTACATGGTCTATCTCTGTAGCATTGGTCTACTGTACCTCTGTACCGGTGACTTCTGCAAAGTATATATATATATATATATATGACCATTACCCATATCGCTTATTTGGGATCATCTGTCTCTATGTCTGGGGTGCATAACAATCTTAATGTCTGGGTGTTCATCTCCCCCTGAGGGTTTATTGTTTGTGCGATAAAAACATCTGCTAAATGACGTAAAGAAAATGTACATTAAATCAAATAAGCACCTTCCTTTTTGCTACTATAGGATTCCGAGGAAAGGTCGGAAAAAAAATATGGCTGTACGGAAGAACAATAAGAAAGTGGGGAAGAAGTTTCACTTCAAACTGGAGATGAATGTCATTCCTGTAGGCTGTACCTGTGTAAGGCCCAAATCCTACCTATCCGATTAAGGCTTTGAATTCAGGAACCACTAAAAGCTTTCTTTTAATCAAGAGATAAAAATTAAATAAATTGAACACTTTTTCAAAACAATTATTAGTTTGTCATACATGTATATAAAAGGAAGAAATAACTAATGAGCTACAGGGGGATAATTTAGCCATTTATGTAGCAAAACAGGATATAAATAAAATACCTTAAATATATAGTAAAATAAAGCTTTAAAATGTGATTTAAATTATATGTAAAATCTTAAAAGCTTACAGATAATGTGTGACAATATAACAATACGGCTTCTTGGACGAGTAGCCAATTAAAGAACGTTTCTTGAATAAGAAAGTGTACTGTATGGTGCAGGACAGTTGGCTTTCCACTATAGATGCAAGCCAACTGTAGACAGACAATGTCAGGTGAGAAATTATGACAACTAAAGCTCTTTTCTTTTACTGGCCATGCCACTGAGATACAACCAATCCAGCTTTAAGCATCATCATGTGTACACGGCTTAAAAACCAAATGGCACTTCAACTCTCCAGTCAGTGCAAACATCACGTCAGTATGACTCAAAAAGCAAAGGTCATATTTATTTCTCTGTTTTTTTACCCAGTTTTGGGGAATTCCACTCAAAATGTGCAAAACAATCACAAATCAAAAGCGCATACATGCCGACCCAAATCGCTTATGTCTTTCAGAAAAGGACACATTTCTTTGCTTAGTGTATCTTAATATTTGTGTCCGTGTGCCTATTTCTTTACGCTGTATATACTGTATACAGTATAGTATATTTACGGTGATTAATGTATGTATATATGTGCTTTCAAATTGTGCTTTATGAAATAGTGCAGTCAGTGCTCAAGTGTAACCTATGCTATTGATATACTGCTATGCTAACCATAAAGTCTAAACATTTTCATTAAAGTGTTTTCTGTGGTGTCAGTATGCTGTGATTCGATATGATATTCAGAAACTAAGAAATTAAGATTCCAGATGAAATCACCTGGTTTATTATACTGGGGTTAAGCTTTTTTTTTTTAAATAGCCAAGATGCTAATTAGCATGCAAACAATTGAACTATAAAAGTACAGATGTAACTGTTTGCTTGTTTCTGTGTGTATTAAATAATTATTGTCATGTAAATATGTCTGTCTTTCTGTGTATACTCTGAGTGGGTGTATTCGTGTGAGTACTGGAAGGTAGGCTTCTCCGCAAACAGTAATCCTAGTTATGGTTAAGATTGAATAAACACAGCTACACTGTGATTTCTTTTCTCATGCATGCAAAAAACATACTGTATGTACTTTAAAATGATTGCTTACATTACACCCCAACTTTTGATTAAGTACAATGTCATAATACAGTCCCCGTAAATATGTTACATGTTAAACCAGTTATAACGTATCATTTATACGGAATTAAAGTATTTAGTCATTTAAATATTTTAAACCAAATACATTTTTATACAAGTTACCATCGTCTACATTAATGTTCCTGTCACAACACACAACCATACAAGACATTCTTTTAACCATTCTCTCCACTTGATTTAAAAAAGGAGAATAATTCAGAATCTCTCCATCAACAGTTGGCTAAAATGTATACTGCTTGTTTAATAACCATTGAGGCACACATCAAATACCATCTCTCACCTTTTACCCTTGCTCGGTTAGATTTTTTGTTTTGCTTTGAATCCTATCTTTTCACACACACACACACACCCACACACACACACAAACGTAGCCCGGCTCTGGATGACGTCCTTGATCCCCTTTTATCGGCAGGCTTCCTCCTTCATTTCTTTGTTCTTCCTGACTTCATCTGCGTGCTTGTCCTGCCACCAGAACACAGGGACATGTCAGCAAGCCTTGAATCAGACGCCAATATTATGACCTGATTCTTAAAGGTGGCGTTACAATGGTGGATAATTAGGTTGATGTCTGAACTCAACACCCTTCCATACTTACAGTAAGTGAAAATAGAAATGCTCAGTTTATGTTCAGAGAATGTTCTTATTTTCAAAAGAATTCAACAAAATTGTACGTAGAAGTCCTGTTATAACGAAGCCCAACTTGAATGACTTTAAAGGTAATATGTGGCATTTAAATGTTAACAAATGCCCATTTAGGTTTTTATTTCACGGATTGAGATAATAAAATATGAAGTTTTATATTGTATTAAACAGTTTTCATGCTGTCTAGTTTATTTTGAAAAACATAATGCCCTCCCAATAATTATGTATTATTCTTTTATTTTGTATATATTTCCCAAATATTTTAAATGTAATTGTATATTATTTCTAAAATTATTATGTCCAATACTATAGTATATCTTAACATAGCCTAATGCCTATGTACAGTACTGCAATGTAAGATGTTCTTGAGTGTTTTGAAAGCAAGGCATCCTGAAATTAAATGTATTATTATTATTAGTAGTAATAATAAAAAGGGTACCTTCTCCTGCAGCCTCTCCAGCATTGCGGCCAGAAGAGCCTCTCTGTTCTCCTTGTTGGCCTCCATCTTCTGCTCCAGCTTCTCCTTGGCGTTCTTGATAAAGTTGTTATTCTCCTCGAAGGCCTTCTGGATCACCTCACGCTCATGCTCCCGCTTCTCTGCCAAATGCTTCAGCAGCCCCGCCTCCTGGCACTAGGGGGCGATAGACATAGCAGCTCATACCTGTGGCTTATATATTTTAAAAAAACTGTAACGTTCATAGACCCAGGAAGACCCTCTACGTTTTAAATCAAATGAATCTCAGTATATTTCCATTTGTATAAACTAACGAGTCCACCCAATATTTGCTTTATTTATTTATATGTTTCTCATGAGATCAGATAAAAGTAGAACTTCATTTCAATTATTGATTGACATTAATGAAAGGCTAATAACAGCCGATTGTTTTATGTGTTTTTCTTCTGCAAAATTCCTTTTTAAATCAGCCTTTTTTTATACCTGTAATCTGATTCCACTATTTTAGCTGTTTTTTGTTCCGTTAGTTAGTTCCCAACCCTGGATGTTAGTTATATAGGGTTATACCCCAATGCAGTTTTTCAGAACAACATTGTTAGATCTCTTGCCTAGCCTACCTTTCTCCTCTCCTCCGCGGCCTCCAGTTTCTTCTGGATCTCCTCCAGGGAGGGGTCACGGCGCTGCGGCATGGAGGCGTTGAGCTCCGGCACTCCATCGAAGGAGGGCGGCTTTAGGATGACCTCGAAGGCCTGACCTGACGTCCGCTTATTCAGCTCGATCACCTCCACGTCCTTGATTGCGCACCAGCCCAGGTCCACCGCATCTGTGTGCATTGCAAAAACCAGTCGTCAGGTTCAAGATGTGACTCTGCATTAATTTATAACACGTTAATGCCATTGCAGGGAACACATTACCAGTATTTACCTTCGGCTTTGTATGTAGGCTTGTCCGCGGTTTGTGGGTTCAGGCATGTGCAGAATAGAGACACTAGGGGGAGCTCTTTGATCTTCTCTTTGTAGGCTGAGGACACGCAAAGGCTTCTATCAAGATTTCTCTATAATAAATAAGAGTTGACAGTGTCAGCTCTTATTCATTATAGAGAAATCTTAAAATATATACTTAACAATCACACACTAACAATGTGTCAGTGTAACAACGCAGTGTAACAACCTCTTATTTAAAATATGAAAAGTATTAAAAAACAAATTTCTTTAATAATTGTAATGGGAGAAATTAATATGAAAATGCATTAGTCCTTAGCTTGATTTGCTCTGGATTTAATGTTATTTTTAAAACACACGCACGCACACACACACATGCATGCGCACAAGGATCGGTTAATAATAGTGTGCTCTGCTGTCACTGCTTTTACCTGCTAGGGTCATCTTGTCACCGTGTTGTTCTGCGTACGTATATGTACGTATATGTACGTATATGTAGACTGTTGTGATCTTGAGCTCTGTATGAGAGAGAGAGAGAGAGAGAGAGAGAGAGAGAGAGAGAGAGAGAGAGAGAGAGAGAGAGAGTTGAAGCACCTAAAGGTTATATGGACAAATTAGTTAAAACAAAAGAATAGTGAATCGTCTAGAATAGTGCTATGGTTCATACATGCTTCATTTAATTGCAGAATACAAAATACAATCTATATAGTTATAGTGATACACATTTGAATACATATATGCTAATTCAATAAATCATTAGAGAAGATTGGAAATACTTATAACATATATTATGTGTGTGTTTGTGTGTGTGTGTGTGTGCGTGGGTGTGTGTGCGTGTGTGTGTGTGTGTGTGTGTGTGTGTGTTGCAGTAAATCCCAGATCTGACACTTGTTGGAGAGCAGTTTTGCATCTTAACATGTGAGAGAGAGAGAGAGAGAGAGAGAGAGAGAGAGAGAGAGAGAGAGAGGAGGACCTTGACAACGTGATAAATACTTGTAACCTTCAGCATGGACAAAAAATGTAAGTGTCTTTTGTATTTATAGAGCCCAGAGAGATCGAGAGAGAGACACAGACATACAGAGAGGTAGAGCAGTAATTCTCCCTCCCTGCAAACGCAGGCGATGACGCTACCATCCGTCCAGCCTAGTAAAACAGCGGCGTGTCTACCGGCGCTCCTCCTGTGCTCTGCGTTGCGTTGACAAGGTGGCGCCGGGGAGCGCCATTCAAAACACGCGTCTGGCTGCGTGAGAGAGCAAGCAGAGAGGGGCGACAGGCCTGCGTCTGATACCAGACTGTGCGAGCAGCTGCTCCGCCTCCATGCGTTCTCATAGATGGGCCTTGTCAACACACTTGCCTCTATGTAGGCCACATGTGGTGACCCTCTCACGCGCTCTGCCAGGCTCATGCTAGTCTGACTTCGGGCTGTAGCATGCAGAGCTCAGCCTACACATCACTGTACTGGTAACACACACAATATCTGCCCCAACTTACTGTCTGTATTTCAATCACAAATGTGCACACGTGTGTGTCTGTGTGTGTGGGGCGGGTTACATTATATTATCAATCAAAGTACTGTAGAGACTAAATGATAATGGTTGTTAAGCATTAATAAAAAATCGGACCATTTTAATAC
Source organism: Forbesichthys papilliferus (assembly GCA_025399855.1). Taxonomy (NCBI): domain Eukaryota; kingdom Metazoa; phylum Chordata; class Actinopteri; order Percopsiformes; family Amblyopsidae; genus Forbesichthys; species Forbesichthys papilliferus. The sequence goes on along the minus strand of JAODOY010000017.1, from coordinate 2,008,937 downwards.
ACTTTGTTTACCCTATCCAGACACTACTAGTGGTTAATAATACCTTTCCATTATTTCATATTTTTTTAGTCTCATTTTGAAAAAAAGGCTTGTCCTGGTTACGCCTAGCTATGGCTCCGCCCAGCTGAATGTTTGCTGAGATTATAGTATGGAAACCAAACCATGTTCACTTTAGCATTCCCTGAGCCTCTCTACTCTGGTTGGCGGACCAATCAGCAACCAGTGGGAGTGGCTAAGTGTGTTTCGAAATGATGCTAGAGCTAGACAAAGCGATGCAAACAGTTGTAGCAATGCCGATCGGTTAAAAGCCTGCTCCAATAGTTTCATAATTATCCCAAGTTCTAGGCCCGTTTGAATGCAAAGCCTGTAAACAGTCCAGGCTCCAACTGTTTGTATTGCTTCATCTACCTCTACCACCCGGGACCACTACTTAAAAACACACGCTAGGCTTCAACGTCATCTCACTATCCCACCCTGACTGCTCCTTCAGCAGGGCGGCCGCGTGCACACTAAAGCTAACAGGGTTTCCAGACCATAACCTCAGCGGACATTGAGCCGTGAGCAACAGGCGGGTGGAGCCAGTGCTTCTAGACGGCTGCTTGTAGAACCAAACCGGCGCACCGCTAGTTGAGAGCCCAGGCGTGTGGGCAGCAGATCATTTAGTGTCGTTCTACGGTGAGAGCAATGGGATGGGTTGGGGCAGAATAGGGTTGGTTAATGTTGCGTGACACCCCTGCTGTTGTTTGCAGCAACTCTCACGCACGTGCACGCGCACACACACACACAGGCACACACGCACGCACACACACACACACACACAGGCACACACACGCACGCACACACACACACAGGAATTTGATGTTGGATGTAATAATGCTGGTAAATACAGATTTCCCTTTTCTCTCTGTCACATGAGCACGCACGCACCCATGCACACACACACACACACACACACACACACACACACATTTGTCCTCTCTTTTCTCCTTTCCCCGTCTGTCTGCTTGAAGCGATGCTGTGTTGTCACATTTGGACAATCAATAATATATACACTGACTTCAACAAAATGTGTGTGTGTGTGTGTGTGTGTGTGTGTGTACACAGCACACAGGGATCTCTTTACCTCTGTCGCTCCCCACTGCACCAATACTAACCTTAATGCATTGACACACCCCACCAACACACACACACACACACACACACATGCACATGCACTACAGCTCTGTCTCAAACTAATGTAAAAACCGTTTTGATCTGCATGACTTACCCCCCCTGTCTTTCTGTCTCTGGTCCGGTAACTACGGTTACCCCCGTCTGGAACCTCAGATACAGGCGCCGGGCAACAGCATCAGCAACAGCATCAGTTCTGCTTTCATGACATCACCAAGGAGGGCTCCTATTGGTCGCAGACACTGGCAGTATCCACCCGTCAGAGCAGCCAATCAGAGCAGAGCGAGGCAGGAGAGGGGCGGGCAGACAGGCCTTTGTGTTACACTGCAGAGTGGTAAGAGAGGCTGTCATCATTATTATTATGACACACGCACACGCGCACACACACATGCACACGCAAACGCAAACGCACATGCACACACACATAAATACATAAAGAGAAGTTGGTTCTTGGAGTGGTAGTCATCATGAATGTGCATACGAGTGTGTGTGTGTGTGTGTGTGTGTGTGTGTGTGTTTGTGTGTGTGTGTGTGTGTGT
>JAODOY010000017.1:1995460-2007128 GCA_025399855.1 Forbesichthys papilliferus | reverse complement strand
AGAGAGAGAGAGAGAGAGAGAGAGAGAGAGAGAGAGAGAGAGAGAGAGAGTATTAGTAAAGTTTTATGAAACTGAAAACCTATAAAATGCTAGGAATGTCCGAATGGCAAAGCAATGCCCCATATTTGAATTCAGAGGCTGGTATCGAGCGGCGCAAACCCACCTTTCGACCAAGCCCAGCACGGCGCGGCATTGTTGATTATTGCCAGGAGATTTCCCCGGAGAGCCATTAGAACTACTTTAGGGTTCCTCCTGGAATGAGCCTTGCTAAATTAGTAATTTATACAGCGCCCAAGTTGCTTAAAGCTTATCTCTCGTCTCTCCAACGTCAATGTGTCCTTTCGTCTCTATCAGCGTGCTGAGCAGGCAGTTGGGATAGTGCATTTGTATTGTGTGTGTGTGTTTGCAAGCAGAATTTATGATATGTCTATCTGGGACAGCCAGGTACTACGCATTAGCCGCTGTACAGTATTTCCAAGAAGCACACAGGGTGGAGATTATACTGTGGTTCTGGTTTCACTGCTTTTAATGTGTCAGTCTACACAGCATTAAACCGATTGCAAAGCCAGCCTTTCACTGACAGTTGGACTGTTAAAATGCATATTTCAGAAGTTTAAAAAAACATAAAAAACATATGTATGTATATATATATATATTGCATGTGTATCTTTACACGTGCATAAAGCAATCCATCACTGAGATATGCAACTATAGTGATCCACAATAAAGAATTTTAGCAAATTGGGGCAGTTGTCTATCTTGGCTCCACCCGACTATTGCTCTCAACTACATTCATTTTCGCTGAGAATATAGTCTGGAAACCCTGTTCACATTAGTCTTCGTACAGCCACCCTGCTGGTGGCCCAATCAGCGTTGGTTAGTGAGACGACGTTGACGTCAAACAGGTTTCCAAATGGTGGTAGAGCTAGATAAGGTGATCAAAACAATTTCAAAATAAACTAATCAACTGAGAAGACCTCCCAATGGACTGGAGGGTTACACCAGGCTAGCAAACTTTAGCTCCAACAAAATAATTGTGTGTAAATTGTGTAGTGTAAACTTTTGAAAATTTAAAATGTAAAAATTGTATGTACAAATAAATATTGTACGTACAAAAAAAAACACAGTTTATGTGTAAGTGAAATACTGGACTTTAAGAAATGTAGTAATGGGTTACTGTTACAGTATAGGCATCACTTCCAATCCAATATTGTGCAATTCAGTTAAGTGAAAACCCCTTCATTGATGTCAGCATTAATATTGTGAAATTCCTTGTAGGATATTATATTATTATATATAAGTAATGTTCCGGTTTTATGACCAGGTAACCTTTGCCCCTCAAGTCAATAACCAGCCCCCATCCTCACATGGGGAGGTCAAAAATAGCCTGTGTTGTATGCTTATTAAGCTTCTATTATAACATGCCATATATACAGCATATAGTCATCAAGGCAAATACTATATGCAATAGTTATTTCAAATAAAACAGCAGTTGAAATGATTCAGTAGGCCTGCACTACTGAGTACTTATGACCAGATATGTAAATAATTAATGCAACAAAACCAACTAATCACTGCAACCATTTGATAGCTGATCATCAGGAGCAGTTTTATGGTACAAACAGGGCTTTGGACATATTTGTACAAAGGCATTTCAATGATAATGTGAATAAAAAACACTAGAACGCAAAGATATGAACCGCAAACATTGTTTACTTTGTGTTTCACTGGAGGATTCAAATGAGAAAAAGAGCTGAATGCGAGAGAAACAGTTTTTTAGAAGTAGTAGATATAGCGTATGTCATACACAAATATATACCTCACCTCTCTGTTTCTCTGTTTTTCTTTCTATCTGGTGGTTGCTTGTGAATAGAGCAAAGATGCTGGCATCAGGACTTTGGTTATGCTGGACGAGCAAGGCGGTAAGTCTTCAGGCCATAGTGAGAACTGTAAACTATGAATAAAGTAAGCTACAGTCATCATATGGAGAGGCATTTTAAGACGCTGCGATGTCTAGGTCAGGGATGGGCAACCCTGGTCCTGGAGGGCCCTGCATGTTTTAGATGTCTCCCTGCTCCAACACACCTGATTCTAATGAATGGGTTAGTTAGCAGGCTTCTAGGCACCCATTCATTTGAAGCAGGTGTGTTGGAGCAGGGAGACATCTAAAACATGCAGGGCACCGGTCCTCCAGGAACAGGATTGCCCACCCCTGGTCTAGCCATTCAAATATACAGTAGATTATAGTTTTATAAACAAAACAAAAAAAACATTTGCTAAAGGATGTATTGTATTGTATTAATGTATGTGCATATTCAAGCAAAATCATTTAGTTCCTCTTATTTATACTTTTTTTTATACTATTGTACTCTTATTTTTGATTAATCATCATTTAACGCATGGTTTATTTTGTTTTACCTTCTTCTAAAGCGATCATCTGAAACTGTAGAAAACATGTTTCTTTTCATTCCTTCTTTCAGCAAATCCTTGATTTTATTTGTATTCCTTTTATTTGTTTGCTAACAATTTGCCTAACTTCTTTTCTTTTCTCCTACTTTCATTTGCAAACAGCTGCCTTTGCCAAAGACGTTAATGAAAGCTTGATTCTTTAAGTCCCAAACGACATGACGCCAACCACTGTAGTGCTAACATCCCTGCAGCATTCTATCAAATTAAAACGGTTTTGTCCAGAAACTGGTCAGGATAACTTATTCGTACCCATGGCAACTCAGTGGTAGCGGGATTCCTGATCTGAGATCTGTTTGTTGGCAATTATTTGGAGGTTGGTGCTCTTTCCAGCCACGCCTCCTGTTTGTGAATCGTACAGTATATTACGATTTGGCTAAACTGGGGGTACATAGACAATCTGGTCCAACACCGATTCTCTAACTGATCGCTTTAATGCCCAAACAGGTCTGAAAACAGTTATACAGGGTACCTTTGCCTAACTGACATGCCAATAGTATTAAGATGGAAGCTTCTAGCTGTGGCTAAAACGAACAACGATCGATTTAGCTGGTAATGACAAAATTCTCACTCACTTCTCAACCCATAAATTAGCTTTGTACAATCCCTGGTTTGTTGCAGATTGTTTGAAGGTGAGCCTTTCACTTCATGTTTCCCGACACAGACAGCACTAGAGTTATTCAGACATCTGCTTCCACAGAGCCTACGAGCAAACAGCCAACCCAGCAGGAGACTGTTAATTAAGACAACCGTGGGCCAGGCCCAGGTGTTTCAAGGTCTGCCTTTATAACCCTTTTGGCTACAGTGCGTTATCCCTTCAGAACCACTCCACTGAAGCCTATAGCAATAGTTGACAGGACAAATAGGCAGCTAGGCTGAGCTGACCTATGACCCTAATTCTCTTCTGGCTCCTCTGAGGGAAGAAATTCCTTGGCGATCCACTGTACAGTAACAGAGACCGGAGGAGGTAATTGCATAATTAAATACTATGCTGAATTATAAGGCCACATTCTCAACATTTTTGCAAGGATGGTTTCCTGGTTGAATGTATTTACATAAGACACATGCTAACCAGGGATTATACAAACCTGACAGTCAATAGCACTGAGCCATATTTTACTGTACATCACCCTTTCACTGTCGTTCACAATATTTCTTTCACAACCAATATCAAATACAATGCTTATACTTCATTCGGTAAAACACTGTGAAATGTGACAATTATTGGACATTAGCCTGTTCAAACTGTTTTTTGCGGCCGATGCTTTGTTTTTTTCCTAACTTAGCCATAATGTCTAACAGACTTATGACATACGGTCGCAGTATATTTCCAAGGGACACAGATTGGGCAAGCAAGCCAAGCCAATGTCTGACTGCGGTGCAAGCACTTTATATATAAAGCATCAGCTCATGTCGACTTTGAAGTGCACCATGGCCTTTAAACGATGCACTATTGCCACGCCCGAACAATGACGATGCCGCTGTTAAAAATGCAACACTAATACACTAGTACATTGATCAATATATGGTTTGCTAATTGGTAAAAATATTGATTGAGTTGCATTTCTGCTTGCTCAGTCCAAATGCATAACTAATGTGAGATAAAGTACGCCTGGTTTGCCATATTTGTTAAATACAGCCCCATAAAAATAACCCTACTCTTACCTTTTTTTTAAACCTTCAAATCACTTGAGTCAAAGCACTATAACATTCACTGTCCATTTACTATAGATTTTTTAAAAACATTGCATTATTCTGATAAAAATTCAAAGGGAGTTAAACTCAACAAATCTTAACATTTAAAAATTGCAATAAAATCAATGAGCAGTTATAGATAATAAATAACAATAACAGACCGTTTTCTCATTCTAAAATCTTCAGAAGATTTGATACTTCTGGTGTCAAAAGGAGACGATCATTATCATATCAGTACTGTATAAGAACTAAGTATTCCAGTGCTGTCCTTTCAATATTATGATATTGTACTTTCTCAGGCCAGCATGCCAAAAGATCCTGGGGTTGTACTTCATCTTACCCAGTTGATGCATGCACAATAGAAAATGAATTTTTTCTAGTCATAAAATAATATCGCTTCACTACACAGAAACACATGCATGTAAACACGACACACACCACTCACACTGCTCATCACAACTCATGCCTCTGTCAACCAGCCAATGAAATTCATTCCACTACTGTCATTCCTTTGTCCTGACCAGAGCAACTCGATCGTGTTGAAGATGGCATGAACCATATCAACCAAGACATGAAGGAAGCCGAGAAAAATTTAAAAGATTTAGGGAAATGCTGTGGGCTTTTCATATGTCCATGTAACAAGTAGGTACTGAAAATGTGCCCCGGAGAGTCTTGCATATGTGGTGGCGTCCCGTTTTTTTTTTTCCTTTTGAATATTTATTTTTGGTTTTACTTTATTTCGTCACAGTGAGTGTCTGAAGTGGTTGTCTTCTCTCCTTTGTCCTCTCTCTCTCTCTCTCTCTCTTTCTCTCTCTTCCTCCCTCCCTTCTCTCTCCTGTGCTTCATTCTGTGGGGGATAAATGGCTTGTGTTTAATCAGAGCAACTGGAGCGCATCGAGGAGGGAATGGACCAAATCAATAAAGACATGAAGGATGCGGAAAAGAATTTGAACGATCTAGGGAAATTCTGTGGTCTTTGCTCCTGTCCATGTAACAAGTAGGTGCTGCTTGCCTGCCTGCCTGCCTGCCATTTAAAATGAAAAACAATGAAATCCTGAAGATTCATTTAAAAAGAAATGAATAAAGGAGGTAGAAGTGACATCTAGTCTACCCGAATCTATCAACAATCACACTCTCTGTAGGCCATACTCAAAGCTAACAAAGCTAGGGGTTCCCTCGTAAAAAAATCCAATGCATTTTCCCCATTAGACATCTAGAAAAACTGGTAAAAACAGCTGTTTTAAGCAGAAGCCTTAAAGCTGGAGTTGCCAATTATAAGCTAATGTACTTTTTTTTAAAGTCTGCTAATATCTACTCATGGCCTGCTACTGTAGCTCCTTTTTCTGTGTATACGCTGAAAAAATAATCTGGTGTTTCTAAACAGCCCTAGCTCTGTAAATGGGAACACAAAGAAAGTGGTTAATCCTAGCCTTGGCATTGGGTTTCCAATATGGGTGGCGGAGCCTCTGAGGGAGCGCCCTAAGACAAATTTCAACAATCTTTCTCCAGGATCCATGACTCCGCCTTAAATGTTTCGGTCCCTGTGCAAAATTCATTGGAGTTTTTACGAGAGGACCACAGGCTGAAAAAAAGCAAATTCGCTCGGCTTCAGTTCTGGCCAGACTTGAAGGTCTGCCCCTTACACGTTAATGCAGTGGCTCAACCCTGCCTGGGGGGGTGATGTGTGCCTTACCTTATACGCATCGGCCCTAGTGCTGGACACACTGTATAAGAAACCTAATTCAGACAATATAGGCCTTTTGAGGATTGTGGTCGCACACAGACATGCACAGAATACTTGATTGTTGGCAACCCTGGGCTCTTACGGGGCTTCTTTCAGTTTGCTGCCCTATTAATGTATCCCACAGTTTTTTAATTTAACTCCGGTTATAACGACAAAGTCCATTCGTCGAGCCTTTTGCAAAATCGCTTGAACTTAAAAGTGTAAGATGCCCATCTATTCTATTGCCTGTATTGTTACACAGGCTGGCAGGACCACATTTAGTTAACCCAAGCACTAGTGGTCCAGTCCTCGATTTAATCACTTCTCTATTCAATCAAGGTCGTGGCTCATCAAGTGTCCTTCCACCAAGGACTCTTATAGTGCCCTATTCTCCTGGCTTATACTTGTATTATATTTCATAGTGAGAGTCATCTGCATAGAGATGTAGTGTCATTTTGACACCTCGATTAAAAGAGAGTAGCCAGTCTTCAACACGGTTACTAAAACTTTGTTAAAAGAATACATGCAAATGATTTAAATAAAATATCCTGCAATAATAGGGCAGGACAAATGCTATCTGAACTACATGGACCTCTACACCTCTAGGGCTAATCTCTAGCAGGGCCACAGGGCCAGGCTTCCAGGAGCATGTTGCCACTTTGCTCAGCTCAAACGAGTGACTCAGGATGGAATCCCAAAGATTGAAATGTGTCTGGGAACACTGCCTGGCCCAGGACTGTTGACACTTCTCCTCATTTGCATGAGCTCTTCTGCCACCACACCTCTTTCTAACATCTCGTAGAGCCTCACGCTTTGCGGGCGAGTAGACCCCCCCCCTCCCCCACACGCACACACACACACAAACCCACCCCCAACACAACCCCTGCCCCAAAGCAAGTGCCATTGACACGGAATGACTGGCGAGCATGAGCCCTTGACACGCTCTTGCATGCATGATGAAACATCTCATGACGGCAACTGCTACGCATAACATGTATACATGTTTTGATATCATGACGTTGTTATTATTAACCATGATGGGAGTGGCGGTGGTGGTGATGGTGATGAAGATTCAGTGAGCAGTAAGGTGGACCACATATAGGCCAGACAAAACGAAGAAATGTGTTGTTTACGGTAAAGCTAAACCTTAGGCAAAACAAAATGACACTAAAACTATTATTATTATTATTATTATAAGTTATCTAGACTAGGCTAAGACAATAGAAAATCAAACAATACTTTCCAGTTTTAATAAGCACATTTTTGATAAACAAATGTAGGGAGAAAAACATTACAGTATTCAGGCATACTCAGAGCCTCAAGCTTATCAATCCAGGGAGCCACAACAGAGAATCAGATAGCCACGTAGCATTTGCACGCTAATTGAAAGCAGAAAAACAAGAGATACGAGAGAATATACTTTATACTGTTGTCGTGACACTGCTGCAGAGAGAGAGACAGAGATAGGTAAAGCTATCAGTAATCGTTTGATGTAGTCTGCCAATGGGCACAAAGTGGATGTGCCCTGCCCTGATCTAGCGTGGCTCCGTATGACGATTGATTGCTTTTCCTGCTAGCTCTGCTGCAGTAGCTCTGCAGCACAATCTCTCCCTGCAGAGAGTTGTGCTAAATTATCAACTGCCGGTATATACCGCACAACGCTAGCTAGCCTGCTCTGTAGCTAGCATTAGCTAAGCTCTGTTCCCTCAGGAGGCTTGCTAACATGTAGGTCAGCCTCATCAGATAGCAGCGCGGTCGCCTGTTGGGAGGTCGACTGTGGAAAACAGCAGAGGTGGATGCTGGAGAGGCAACAGAGGACACCCGCTGTGTCTTTTCTGAAAGGGGAATATAATACCCACTCTCCTTATAAACGCCTTCCCGTTTCCAGTCAGAAATCCTGTAGCATGTATCATGGCTTTTTGGCAATAATGCTGTCTGTAGGTCTAAATCAGTGCTACTGGATTCTGATTGGTGGGCAGACCTATGTGCGGGGAGTCGGGGACAATTAGATGGAATGAGTTCACTTTCACAGAGGGGCTCCGTGAAAGCTGCGAGATCTAATCACACCTGTTCAGTTTAACTACAGGAAAAGCTGATTAGAGAGCCACATCCGATCAAAACGAGCCATTCATCTGGATGTTAAATCGAAGCAGGAGAAGCGATGAAGTGAAGGAAGGCAGATTACACGGAGAAGTTGGTGACATAAGGACGTGAACATTTTAATTGCAAAAGAGGCTTTAAGCAGGAGGAAAGTGTGTTTACTGCATTGGTACAGTACGTGTCAGTGAGCCTACTTCTATTTATAAGTCCAGTGCGGGGAGGCTGAGCCACTCTCTCTGATGCAGAGAATACACGCTCACAGAACTTCAAGGTTACCCGAAATTTAGAAGGACACTTCAACAAAAGAAAATACACCACCGAAGGCACGCTTTTTCCCCCCATTGTGTGCGAACATGCTACTGTATGCTGTGAATTATAATGCGATCAAAGATCAAACCAGATAGTTCTATGAATATTTCACACATGAAGGTTTTAACCGGTGTGTCTGACATCTTCGCCAATAAATACAGACACCATAATTAATTTCAAAGTGCCTTAGAAACATATTGTATTGTATTAATGAGCCAACCAATGTTTAGCTTCCCCTATAATAATACCTTCCCTGACCCCATCATCAAACATCAAAGTAGTATTAGTAGAGAATTGTCCACACATGTAGATAATATACTGTTAATAATAATATGATAATATTATCACAGTATTGAATGAAACTGTGATAATATGTCATTCTTGGAAGTGGCATATTAGTCTGTATGCCTAATACAGTAGGTCTCTATGGGAAAGAGGTGACTATAGACATCATTCCCAGGATATCAGTTGACAACTAATGCAGATGCCGCCAAAGCCTTATCCATACAGTATCTCCTCCCCTCTGCCTTCAAGCTACATCACAACGTCACAGCTTCTCCAGGAATCCCAACTTGCAAGAGAGACAGAGAGAGAGAGAGAGGGAGAGAGGGAGAGAGAAAATGAGAGAGAGAGAGAGAGAGAGAGAGAGAGGGAAACAGTTGACTCCTGAACAGCGAGTATAACGAATCAGTGTGTATTTCTCTGATGACTCCCTCCAGTTACCTGTTTGTTTGTTTTGTTTTACTTTCGCAGTTTGTTCTTGACATTAATTCGTCGTCCATCCATCCCCCCCCCCCCCCCCCCCCCCTCCCCCTTCCTTCTCGCCCCACGCCCCAGACGCTGTGACAGTCCTGTATACTCTGTGTCCGTCTGTCTGCCAGCACCTTGTCTAATCTCTGTTCTCTGTCACACCGGGACATTTTAAATTGTGGTGTTGGGTGGAGGGGCGGTGTCGCCGGTTTATTACTGTAGTACACCAACGTTACATAACCAGCGGGCGGGTTTGGGTAGAAAGGGAATGGGCATATTCACTCACTGAGTCATCCCAGTGCTGCAGCTAACACATTGCATGCCTTAATCATACATAGCCTACAGTACACACAGTACAGTACGTACAGCCTGATTGCATCTTGAGAAACATACTGGATGTGACTATACGAGGTTTGCCTTAATATTACGCCGTATGTCATAGGCCTACACCTAGGATATAACATGGTAGACATTAATACTAATAATTAACCACCAAACCGACCATACCTATCTAACAACCAAAGCCATGCCTGCTACGCTTTTGCTTGACTTAGTCGTAGTCCCCACAATGTTTATCTCATATATTTATGTTACGGACTGCATGAAGCAAGAAACGAGTCACCTTCCTGTCGGCCATTTTAGACGTCGGACGCCGGCAGCGCGCCGGCTGTGAGGACAGCGACGGTTAGCGCCGGTAAGTTGTCGAGTAACCGGCTTTGTGCGTTGTCGGTTTGACGGTCAGGATGAAGAGCGGTGGCAGCAAGGCCTGGGGGAACAACCAAGATGGAGTAGTGGCCAGCCAGCCCGCCCGCGTGGTGGACGAACGCGAACAGATGGCCATCAGCGGAGGCTTCATCCGCAGGTACGTGAGATGGCACCGGGTGGCGGAGATGGGACCAAAAGATACTGGCCACTGTGTGTGCATGTTGGTGTTACTGGTTTGTGTGTGTGTGTGTGTGTGTGTGTGTGCGTGTGCAGGGTAACAGATGACGCCCGGGAAAATGAGATGGATGAGAACCTAGAGCAAGTGGGAGGAATCATCGGCAACCTTCGTCACATGGCCCTTGACATGGGCAACGAGATTGACACCCAGAACCGCCAGATCGACAGGATCATGGAGAAGGTACACACACACACACACACACACACACACATTATTCAGATATATTGTATTTGATATTGAACAGAAACAAACATCTATATGTACAGTATGTGTTGCCTTGTGTTGTTTAATATAAGAACTATACAGTATGACAGTATTTTGATACTATTTGCAGGTTGCAAATGCCTGACTAATTAAAACAAAGCAAATATAATACTACTCTTTACATTATGATGGACAACTATTGAGTTCCGTCTGGATTATTAAATTCCTTATACTGTTAGGAAATAAGGAATTCTGTTTAACATGAACATGAAACCTCCACCCTAATTCTAAAATATTCTGCTGGCTACACACGTAAAGTAGAATACATTTACAATATTAGATTGCATTTGTCAAATATAATGTTTCATTAACCAAACCATTATGTCTGAACTGAAATGGTGAAATTGTAAGACTGATACTGTAACAAACATTTACGGCAATGCAATAAACTGTATGACTGCAGTATACAACGTACTGTAAACATGTTTTAACTATGTAACCCGCTCTATTAGACAGTTAAAAATTTTTTTAAAATTAAATGTAGAATTGTAACAAACTGTAATATTATAAAACCATAACCATGTAACAAAGTGTAAGATTGTTACTGTAAAATACTAGCAATAATAGATCAAACTGTAAGAATGTTTAGTGTATACAATGCATCAAACTGTAAGACTGTTACTGTAAAATACTAGCAATAATACATCAAACTGTAAGAATGTTTAGTGTATACAACGCATCAAACAGTAAGACTTCTACTGTAAAATACTAGCAATAATACATCAAACTGTAAGAATGTTTAGTGTATACAACGCATCAAACTGTAAGACTGTTACTGTAAAATACTAGCAATAATAGATCAAACTGTAAGACTGCTACTGTAAGTGACGGTGACTGTATAACGGTTGCAGCAATGTAAATCTGCAGATGCATAAGTGTATTTCCAGGAGATTAAACCAACTGTGACCTTTTCCCCGCCCAGGCTGATTCCAACAAGACCAGGATTGACGAGGCTAACCAGCGCGCCACAAAGATGCTGGGCAGTGGCTAAGCCCCTTCTACCCCCCCGTCCGTCCCCCGTCCCCGTCCCCGTCCCCCGCAGGGCAGCGCGACTTCTGCACGCACATGGCTGCCCGCGCCTAGTGCCACCAGGTGCCGACATGCTTTCACCATGGTATTGACCTTCTAGGTTTGCACACATGCACATATCACCGCCCCTCCCCCATTGTAAATGTCGTTACGTGTCGTCTGTCGAGCTTTTTTCAAGATTGTCCTCGTGAAGAAAAGATGATTTCTTATACTCTATATGTTATTCTTTCCAAAGGTTGTATATAGTGCTGACTTGATGGCTCTCTAGCTCACTTGTGAAGTTTTTAATATCTTTATTGAAAATATATATATACATATATCATATATTATAAAATATCATATATAATATATATATATATATATATATATATATATATAAAAAACACATC
>JAODOY010000017.1:1983078-1995360 GCA_025399855.1 Forbesichthys papilliferus | reverse complement strand
ATATATATATATATATATATATAACATACACTGCTCTGAATGACAAGTATATAAAATAGGAATGCTCTGCAAGTTGTATTTGGTTCTCTTTCTTTTCCAGTACCCTCAGTATCGTCTGTCGTAAAATCTGTGTCATACCATTTAGGCTACTGTCGGGCTGCTTGTTTTGATGTTGTCATGGCAACGGGAGAAGACTGTTAAGGGCGAGGTTGAGTGAACGGTGTGCAAAAGGGGACAGCACAGTCGTACAGGACCCCAATGAGCACGTTCTATCAAAAAAATGGCCGTCTTTGGTTCACCATACCCTCATGCTGCAATCATAATGAGTTACTGTTTAGACAATGTGCAACTAGACTCGCTGTAGCTGTATTTAGACATTGCATTCATACGTGATGTGACTTGTGAGTTCTCTGCATGACAAACAGTAGATTTTAGAGTCTTATACATAAAAACCTGTCTGAAAAATATATATAAAAAAATTATAACGTGGCAGTAGCAATTGACGAAACGCATGCTCAGTATTAGGACACAGATGATCGTTCCATACTCCTGCAAGTTTGCAATAGCGACGCTCTTTCTGTCTCAATGAATTTACCGACTGTGACCATCTTGTTGTATAATAATGGAATCAAAAAAGGGGATGTTATGATGTAATAAAACAAGGACTTTGGGTTTCTAAATATTGCGACCAAAGAAAGTCCTGTTTTATAAATGAATATGCAGTTCAATGATGAAGATGTTTCATATGTGCTGGAGGATGGGGGTTGGTTGTGTACTGTATCATAGGTTTTGGATGCTGAAAAAAATAAATAAACGTTTGCAATGTAAAGCAAAGACGCATATTTCTGAGAGACCTTACTTTTATAAGACTATCCGTAAGTTTATTCTCCCCAGACTGGTTTGTTATTGGTACAAAATGACACAATGAATAACAATGATAAACTATACTCTGAAACAAAAACAAAAAAAAACATTACTTACAAAAAGGGTTTTTTGTTGCTTCTGTACTTTAGAGCTATGCACACCAAATCGCCATAACGTCAAGTAGTTAGCGTAAAGATGAATAAATACCTATCCCTGAATGACACAATAGGTTCAACTGTGAGATTGATGTCCTCAACGCATGTAATATAAAAGACTCCCTCTGTATCCTGTCAGTGTGTAAAGTGGTGGACATTTTGTAGCTAGCTGAATTGATTAAAAGTAATCAACCCTATAGAACCATGCCTCTGTCATTATTGCTCCTGTCAATCAATGGGATTTCCTCTCTTTGAGCAAGAGTTAAAATCCAGGCATGTGCACATACAGATGTGAAGTCAAAATAGTTGCTGTACAACATAATGCAGTCAACAAATCAATAAAGTGAAATACACAACAATAAATTGTGTTGGGACAAACAGGACAATGTAGCATAGTTCTCCTAAACTGAGACAAATGCTATTGAATAGTAGTAGGGGGTGACCTGATAGTAGAGTATAACACAGCCTCAAATGAATGCCTTGAATGAACGCAAATTTCTAATGCAGACAAATTTGGAATCTACATATTCAAGCCCTGTATGAAATAATCATAATTCCAAATGCCAGTAAACATTTCTGAGGATACAATTTGACATTTACAAAGCTCGTTTGGCACATTACTGTTAAAGGTATGGAGATAGAGAGATACACTATTATATTCTTGCTAAACATATATGATCTTAAATGTACTGTAATATGTAAAGTTCTATAGTGCAGTCAGGGTTCAGTAGCCTGGTGTAACCAAGACCAATATTCACTTAGTAAATATGGTCTGGCCACGCTCCATTTGGAATTGTTATGTCGTTGCCTCCTACTGGGTGTAGACCTCTGGTTAATTTTGAAACACAGTTGCTACAACTGTTTTGAACGCCTCATCTAGCTCTACCACCATTTTGAAGCACGTTAGACTTCAACGTCATCTCACTAACCCACCCTGATTGGTTCGCCAGCTTGGTGGCTGTGATAATGCTGATGAGAACAGGGTTTACAGATTATAATCTCAGTGATCATAATTGATCTGAGAGCAATAGTCAGGATAAGAATTTGGAGCACAACTGTAAAGTTTTTAGCCACACAGCACATGCACACTCACCATCACTTACACAGCAACAGTGTTGTCAACATGATAAACAATGTGATCCTATGGTCTTTTAAATTGGGAAGGATAGAGACCTCATATTTTACATCATCAGTGCAGCACCAGATTGCGTATACCATTAGTATGCAGTGAATAGGGGGTTTGAATTATTAGCTAAGGACGCAATATATTTCATAAGGTGGGCCACAAAAACACATCCTATTACTTTTCAGTGATGTCACAGTGACTTCAATGTTTCCAGTGGAAAATAACATTGACGTAAGTAACCTCATCATTACAGTACTTTCAAGGAACAAGAAATGTGTGTGCTCAGAAGCAAACTTGGTGAGAGCACAGAGGGTGAACATGTCTGAGCTAATCGATGAAAAACATCCATAAAAAAAAACACTGTACCGCAATAACACGCAATCTCTAGGACTCCTTCTCTCTCCCCCTCGCTCAGACTCCCTGTGGTTCATTTATTATTCATCAGGCTAAAAAAATACACTGGGTGAAAGAGTGGATAGTCACACAGTAGTACAGGACTGCAATGAGTAGATCTGGTCTTTGGGGCCTACAAGCAAGGGATCAGGCACAATCATCACTATGGATGCTAGCCGCAACGCCTTCTCTATGGTATACTGTGGTGTCAGTGGAGGCGAGGGGGTATGTATATTTAGTTGTTGGTGTTGCTTTGGCAAAATAACAAATGTACTTGTCATGCCAATGAAGCTGAACTGAACTGGACTTAGCGTAAGAGGTAGAGAGATGAGAATGAAATATGACTTGCAGAGTATAAGTATGAGACAGGTATATAACATGAATATTCGTGTCAGCACATTGTGCACAGACATTAATGACAACAGTAAAATATCTCCTGGCCAAACTGCGGAAATACAGTATGTGCTTTTTCTGTCTGGACTAATGCCAGCTGTCAAATATTTACTGTAAAACGAGACTAATACATCTCACCACTACACGTAGTTTTCTGGGAACTGTTCCTTTTAAAGTAAAGTTTTGAGACAACCTGTATCAAAGGTATAATGTATACACTATACATGTTAATATGCTGTATATTAATTAAGTAGACCTGTTTGAGATTTGAGTCTCCTGTTCATGGACTTTAAGCACATTAGCCTCAATATTTTCATTGGCATATTATTATATGATATTATATATGATATATGACACATTTTCATGTTTCAAATTTCAAATGTAAATCATTTAGAAATAAAGATATTCATATTGTACATTTAGATTTACATTTATTTTACAACTGAAGATGTAAGATGATGCTACAACAGTATTGTGTGTGTGCTTGAGTGCACACAGATGCATGTGAGCAGTGCACGACATTCCCTAGGCAACCCACCAAACTGCAACAGAAGCATCCCGACCCCATCCTTACTCTCTCTCTCTCTCTCTCTCTCTCTCTCTCTCTCTCTCTCTCTCTTCTCTCTCTCAATTGTTTTTCCATTAACCTCTCTGCAACTCATCTTTCTCTCTCCCTCTCTCTCTCACCCTCTTTCTCTCTCACCCCATCCATCTCATTTCATCACTCCACCCATATGCGCTTTTGCAGACTTCCTCTCTCTCTCTCTCTCTCTCTCTCTCTCTCTCTCTCTCTCTCTCTCTCTCTCTCTCTCTCTCTCTCTCTGGATGACAGTCTGGGACACAGTATGTTGGAGTCAGCAAAGTCGGTCTGGAGAAATTAAATCTGCCTGCCCCCCTTCCCCTCAACACTCCACACACACACACACACACACACACACACACACACACACACACACACACACACACAAACACACGCGAGCACATCCACAAATTAACACAACAAAAGAAAACACAAAATTCACACACAAAAAAACAGCAATTTGCTGTCAGACACACACACACACAAATGAATGCATTCGAACACAGAAACAACACAATAGTGCACACGCACGCACACGTTTAGTAAAAACACATATTGGCTCCCAGACACATTATATTACCATATAAACACCTTTTACGATGAAGGGAGAGGTGAAATGACATTGTCAGACGGTGGTACTGTACAGTAGCCTGCAGCAACGCAGACCAGTTCAGCTCAGGCTAACAACGTGACTCGACGTCCTTCCTCCTGATATAACAGTGGGAACATGCGCACGCACACACATACTTTACATTATTAGTGTTATTATTAGTGCGTGTGAGAATAAGAGGGGGGATTTTGGGCATTTTACAAAATAATATTTATCTGTATATTTGTCTCATATCATATGATTTTTGCTGTTTTTGGACGGAATGCAAAGCAGTGAAGGAGAAATAGGGAGCGAGGGAGAGAGAGAGAGGGAGAGAGAGAGAGAGAAGGGTGGGCAGCATGAAGAAGAGAGCTGGGTAGAGAGTGGCCAGATGTGGGCAGAGGAGGGGCAGGGAGGGGTGTGGGTGTGTGTGTTTACGGGATGGATCCGAAGCTGGGTCGGAAACTGGGGGTGATCGAGGGCGCGGGAGATGAGACGCATCCCGTTTCACGACGGCGGAAGGGTGGGGCGGCTATGTGTTTACACGCACCGGGAAACCGCACTGCAATCTTCATCTCGCTCTCTCCCTCCCCCTATCACTGCCCTGCCTCCGTCATTCCCACCATCTGCTCTCTCTCTCTCTCTCTTTCTCTCTCTCTCTCTCTCTCTCTCTCTCCCTATTTTACACACAGGGTGGATTGACCCTCGCTGACCTTATCCTCACATTCTACAAACAGCTACTTAACATACAAACTGCCCAACTGACAGTTTCTATCGGCAGCCGTGTATTTCCATGGCACACACATGATGAGTTATGATGACCAGGCCTGTCTGACAAGTGGGAGCAGCTGACTAACTGTATAGCGAGATGGGAGAGGGGTTGTTGACTGGAGAGAGTGTGTGCTTGTGAGAGAGATATCTTGCTTACGTTGCTTGTGCATTTTGGGGTCATTTAACATATTAACTTTAAAAATGTAGTTCTCTGAGTTCTTTTGTTTGTTAAAAATAGAGAGATACAGAGACCTATGTCAACCTTGGCCTACTCCCAGAAACAGTGGTTCTGCTTGGCCACAATAACCTTCACGTCATCCTGTCAGTCCCCATTTATTCCGTATCCATGTTATTTTCATTTAATTACCATCGTACAATGTTGCTTGCTACCTCTACCAAGCAAATGACCTCTACTGTCGCCTTGCTCTGTGCCATGTAAATTTGAATAGGTAATAAGAGGATGTAACAGCGACATCTGGGGTGAGAATCCGGTTACTACATGTTGAATAAGAATGAAACTATTGCAAGCTCATCTTTTGATATGTAAATATTGTTAATATGCACATCGTAGATTGGTATACAGATACTTTGTTATAAATGTATATTTTTTATTTTTTTTATGTGAGTAAAGTTTATGATTTGAATTACTTCTAGATTAGTGTTATTTCAGTGTGGATTGTCACAACAACATTCTTCAGTGGATTTAAATCAGATACAAAATAGAAAAATATAATATATAATATATATATAATCATCAAATATCAAAATCATCAAAACTGTTTGAGACCACTAGTGGCAAAAGGCAGAGCCCACCTCACCCAGAGATGAGGTGGGTGGGCCTCATATCTGCGTCTGAACAATGCTTCCATGAGATCAGAGTGAACCTGCGTCTGGACTTTATTGCGCCTCTTAAAGTCATACTATATTGCTTAACCATCAGCACCTACATTATCCCACAAGAGGATATTAATAAATGATGTTTTTCTGAAGTGGTTGTGTGCATACCACTCAGCCTAATAGTGTTTAAAGACAGTCTGTCTCCAGTCATACATTCAGACATTTTGGAGGTAACAGCAAGTTAGCGATTCAAAGTACACACACGGGGTAGAGGAGTGTATTCTATTACATGCATTGCCATTGATGGGGTTGTAGGCTAAATCAGTGACATATATCACCAGTGACAAATATCAATATCAAATTTAATATATTGATCAGATAGTTACACCTAGTAATTTTTATTATATGAAGAAATTGACTAAAGCACAGATATACACCATAAATCAACTCACAATCAATGTTATTTTTAGACAAGTTTCAATTTCAGGATACATTACTATACATCACACAAACACAGTTATATGCCTAATAGGTATAACATCAATAAATAGATAATTAAAATATATAAAATATATTGTGTTTATTGAACACAAGAAAAACATGTACTTACAAAGGTGAATATGACTTGTCAATGAAGGTTTTGAAAAGGAACAGTGCATTGTTACTTCCTTATACTTATGTATGTATGTATGTATGTACTTATGTATACTTATGTCTTATTGCTGTTGAGGGTTAACACAAATAACAACATACTAGTGTCTTGCTGGGCCAGTGCTTGCTAACAACATTATATTTCTTTGAAGAAGTGCTTACTTGTCAAACAATAACACAGTGTCAGTGATAACTATCATCTATCTACATAGAGTGACTGTACATGGTGCGAATACTTTACATGCATGGGGCGTGGCACCTACTTCAGTGAGGCTAAAGATGGCTACGGGTAGCTTCTGACTGAAAACTTGAAGCCATGCTTACTGAGGCGGTCGATAAGGTTGGTTTTAGCGAAGGCAGCTCCAGGAGTGTACACTCCTCCCCTGTCAATGAAAGACGGAAAGAGAGAGAGGGGTGGGGAGGGGGGGGGGGGGGGGGTAAAGGATGAAAGTAATGATGCCATGGAACAACAAGGGAGGGGGAGAGTGATACTGATATATTCTGAAGATATCCCATACATTGTAATTGGTGCAGAGAAAACAGAGAGACAGATAGATCGGCAGACGGACGCCCAGCTGACCTTCTGGGAAGAGAGTGGAGTTCACCCAACAGGGTGACAGCCGCTTGGACCATAACAGCCGGTGTTGCTACGTAACAGGCTCTGTTAGCAAAACGAGCAAAGCGCAAGCAACAGCATCTGACTCATACAGTACCCTACAGTAGGCTACTGTAAGTGTATTTATGAGACTGCATGAAGTCTCACAGCCCAGAATACCTATGAAATGTATTATGTACAAGCAACACTAGCTTTGAGCTTATATATGATTTGATGATTTATGATTTTATCGTCCACGCCTAATAATAAGGAAAAGTCAGAAGGATTGACAGGGAAGAGAGAAGGACAATTTTGGTGAGTGGAAAAATGACAAGGGGAAACAACACTGACAGAGGACAGAGAGTACCCCCCTATTTCCACCGGGGGCCCCTGCGCACATGCACGCGCACGCGCACACACACACACACACACAGTCACCATTGCGGCTGTGACTCCATGTTCCAGCCAGGATCCAGCTTCTTAGGCTATGTTCAGACTGCAAACCTATCTGTCCCCTAAGTGACTCGGATCGGATGTTTTCAGGGCAGCATGAACAGCTCAAGTCACATGGAATCTGATATTTCCTAATCAGATTTGGGCCACTTGACTCAGATATAACTTAAAATATATCTCGGGGGGAGTATTTACAAACACACACAGTATAAGCTCACTATACAAAATGTTTACTACACACACACGTTTTGTCTATTGCTAGTTGGTGGGTTTTACACTCTCCATTAATAAAGGTTCAGAAGGCAGTAATGGTTCTGAAATGGTTGATACCTCGTTGCATACAAACGGCGTGGCTGTTGTTCCCTCACCAACCAGACTTAGACAAGTCTGAGCTCTCAAATAAATACTATGAAGGTTTGTTCTAACATGTCTACCAGGGTTTTTATGTCTATATATTGTCGTTCATGCCACAATGTCTTCTTTTAGAACAAGGCCTTTCACAGTGCAGTCAGTTCCAATGACCCTATCAACAGTCCATCGATGCTTATGTCAACAGTCCATCGATGCTTATGAGAAACAAGATTTTCCAGAATGTGCCAAGGAATTAAACCTTACTTCAAGTTGACTTATGCCGCAATAAAAAAGTAATTACTCTTAAATAAAAAAAAGATGATTTCCAAGACAGTAATTGTCCAGATATAGCCTTAACTCGTCTGCACTTTGGCTGCTATTACAGGGACGGGTTTGAGGTCAGACGTCTTCCTCAACTGGCGTAAAGACTTGCTGTCTGCAAAGCTGTAGACGGCAGACTGCCAAGTCACATCATGGCCAGAGCTTCTCTGAGGTTAAAGGAAATATTCACCAGCAGCGGATGTCGGCTTCTGTATCAGAATTTAATGTTCATCGGGCGTATTAATTACACACACATTTCATAATTTACAGTAATAGTACTTCTTCAGATTTTTATGCATACAATATTTTATGCTATACATGATATCAGAAAACGCTTTAGGGTTTCGCTGGGTTTAACAGGCATGTGAACAGTTTACCTCGGGCTCGGTGATAATAGTTAGGAAGCTTTCCACAGCTGTCTGTGTTCCTGAAAGCAGAGAGCATTCTCAGTTTGGCTGCATCTCGGTTTGACTGAATGAAAGTGGTGCGGCCTGCACCACATTGTTTTCTTTTTCAGGGGCTATCGGGTCGTGAGGCGGACCGATTCGCTGGTTTTGACAAAAAGTGTGTTGTATTAGAATCGCTAGCCAAATCTTTACTGTATAAAAAGTACAATTAATTGCTCAGGCTATCCCGGACCATAACTATCACATCACTGTTTGGCTTGTTCATACCAGTGGTCTATACTTCTCATTCCACTGCCATACTAGCAGTTTAATGGACAGCATGAACAGCAAATATTTAACAAGACATTAACCAAAATCCATTATTTAGCCCTTTCAATTACAACTTCCTACCGCAGTTTTACAAGACTAATAACGCAACACCTGTAAAACTTTTATCCCACTTAATAACGGCTTCAAAAAGACCTCATGCTTCACAGGACACGACTGGGAATCTCTTGTCGCCTACCTTTGAACTGCTGCTGTGTGAACAGCATGCCCATGTCTGCTGGAATGGAATGAAAGCGGCTGCTCCCCGCGCTAGACGTAGACGGCCCTGTCCGAGGCTTTGTTGTGGTACCCCATCTGCATACCTTCCAGGAACTGCAGTAAACATTAACACATCACACATGTACGCCACCCCATGCGTCCATCAACGCACATGTTTGCATCCTCTATGTAACAGTTAAGATGCAGCAGAAGTGCAGACAAGCTCCTCAAAGTACAATAGGCCTCAGATTGCATTTATTGTAGCATATTAATAAAAAACGTGCTTACTGTACTGTACCTGAGGCTTTGCACAGATGTCGATGTAGTGAGCCCCGTTCTGAATGCAAGATTTAACTATGGGCTCCCCATAAAATCTGTACTGGGGAGAGAAAGCGAGAGAGAAAGTTGAGGGGGTATAGTGCATGAGAAAAATGAGTTGGTCTTGCTACCGTAACGTAATGCAGCGTAGGCCCATAAGATAGTTTGGGTCCCGTCTCACAGCTTACTTCAGATATGCTTTCATAGCTGATATAATACCATTATAAGGGCCGTAATAAAATACTCACTGGTCCCACACAGTTGAGAACTACAACTGCCTGTTTGCACATGGCAACCATCGATTCCTAAATATTAACATCCACAATGATGACTTCAATGTCTGTCCTCAACTCATGGTGCATGGCTACATAGGAAGGGGACAATAGATTATTAAACATTAATAATAATCATCATATACTGGATCTTGTAGGCCTATTGGTTTACATAGCTGCACAATGGGATAGTGAGCAATCAAATAAGTGTGATAAAATAGTTGAATGTAGTTATTAGTTAATAGTCTAGTATAATACTGACTATAATCTAACTATAATGCTTACAGTAGGCCATTATGCCTGGACATCATGTATAAATCATATCACATTTTGTGCATGTGTGTTAAACCCAAAACTACTCTACGTTAGGGTCCCTCACTGTATAGAACATAAAACCTTCAAGACAACAGTCGAATGTAGTCTACACTCTACACCTCTACCAAGTACTACACAATTTAGGTTAGGTGCCTCACTAGGACTATATTGGCCTAGGTGGTAAACCTGTGGTTTATACACTACAGCAGCATTGGGCTCTATGTCAGAGCGCAGCCTGTATCAAACTAACTGTGTGATAGCTGATCATTAGTTGTCTCTGATCATTAGTTGTCTCTTGGTCATACAACTCCTCCCTGCCAAGACCCATTTCAGAGAGCCACCGAGGTACACTGACAGTGACATGTAAAGCTAGAGGCATCGAAAATAATAATGTGGTAGGCTACGGTCTGCTAGAAGTTAAGGTCGTATTGCACTTAATCTCAGTGGCGGTGCGGGCCAGACCTATAGTAAACAATGGTAGCTATTAGGCAAGCTTTAATAACAAATACCATGATACACCTACTATCAAAGTCTACTCAACAATGTGTCATCACAGGATTGTAGTTGCCCTGATGAAATCAAAGCATAATGTACTGTAGGCCTACTTTAAGCAATGAGACTGCAGCAAACAGATAAGGTGATTCTATCTACAATTATGCGGTGTATAGCGACATCTTGTGTCCAGTCCCGTGTATTGCAATTTGAGTAGGGGGATTTAAATTTTAAGGAATAGGTGATGGTGAAGATTGCCCACTAACATATTTTAAATTATAGTTAATTTTAAACTAAAATATAACCCTGGTCTTATAGGTCACATAAACTATATTTTGAACATTAATAATATATCAGTATTATACTGTATAGGCTAATATAGGTTATTACCTGTAGTACCTGTATTGTGGTGTAATCATATCCTAAGAAGAGAATCATTACATCGCACTCTGTGTTCCTTATAATCTATGGTTATAATACAAGCTTTCCTGTTCTCTGTTCTGGTCATCATGATAGTTAGTGCATGTGTATTTGAGTGGCAGCCCAAGTAGTATACTTTAGTATGTTAAAAATATAAGTTAAGTAAACAAAGAATTATACTATTATTTATATGCCTTAATTAAAAGTATATTAAATGTATACTTTTACAAAGTATACTTTAAAAAAGTAGATTTTAAGTGTGCTAAAAATAAGTATATTTTATTTTAATATATTGTAAGTTGTATTTAAGTGTAACTTTAAAAAGTGTAATACTATCAAGTAAAATGAAGCACACGTTTAGTACACTATTCAAGTGTACTTTAATGACATGTAACTTAAGTTGTATTTTAATATACTTACCAAAAATGCACTTTATTATGAGTGTGTTGTATGTTATATTATAGTGTACTAAAAAAAGTATTTTTAATTGACTTTTTGTATGTTTATGAAAATTATTTTTGCAATGCTCTTGATAGCACATTATTAGTATTCTTAATTAGGTGTACTTTAATTTCAAGTATTTAAAATTGTATTTAAATAACTATGTTATAAGTGTATTTTAAGTTGTATTATATTGTACCATATAATGTATACTATATGTGCATTTTACTATATTTATAAAATGCATATTATTTTACATTTTATTATAAGAATATTTGAAGTTGTACTAATGCACACACATCAAATTGAGGTAAACATTTAAGTTAATCACAGATTGTGGTAGGGAAGAAAATCAAAAACCAAATGACCAAACCAAATGCTTCATGGGTTTGGTGTGCGATGTTTTTGCTTGTGCCAGACAAGGTCATTTAGGCTATATAACGTGTCCTCTTAAATATTACACTATTAAACAATTCCCCTTAACTCATTATAAAATATAGTAAACAGGTCCAATATGTCTCGTTTCACATGAACCAGATGTTTCACATAGAGGGACAACTGACACCTTCTGTGTGACTGGTTGATATGAGTATATGCTGATGCTGACCTAAGCAAAAGCTGGAGAATACTGTAGCTCTTCCCACCATTAACCTTAGAAGAGGTCAAAAGACTCCTAACAAAACAATCCTGACACTTTCCTGGATAAAATCTCTTTAAAAAAAATACAGTACATTAGGCATTTTTTCTCAATTGATATGGTATTCTGTGGGTAGACATTGACATATATATCTTTAAACCAGTAAACATGAGTTGCATGATGCAACACTTCTGTAAACATTGACGAAGGTGTATACATTCTTCACTTTACAATGTTTATCTCAGTAACACATTTGGACAGAAAGTCAGGTAATCAGTAAAAACATATCAGGACAAAAAATAAACATGCAAATAAAATCCTAAAAACTTGTTACAATGCCTGAACCAGCCAGGAAACACATGTGTGTATTTATATA
>JAODOY010000017.1:1951325-1975399 GCA_025399855.1 Forbesichthys papilliferus | reverse complement strand
GACATATGACATTCCGCGGTTTGCTCCCTCTGCTGCTAGTCTGCTGAAATGCCTTAGGACAGTGCGAGGGTTAAATGGTTAATAACAAATGTGGAACATTACTTAACACAGCACGTGAAGTCAACTTATAAAATATAAATGCATTACTTGAATATACTTTGTACAGTATCTCGACATGAAAAGGTTAACAAAAGTAGACACTTTACATGCACTCCTTCACATTTACTTGATCATAACTTGTTATACATACATAGTCTTCCTGCATAGTGAGGAGCTGCCATTATTGTGGGGCGACAGTCACAACAATGGTACACGTCGCCTGAGGAAAAAAACCTTTTAATCCTGACATGTTTAGAGTGCTCGTTACTTGCAACTTGATTTCGACTGTTCCTTCCTTTCTGTGGTTTGATTGGATTACGGTATCCCCGCTCACTCATGTTCATGTGGGTCCACAGATTACAGAGAAGATTCCAGTAAAACACATCTCCAGTAAGAACATGGAGATCCACGAGGTCCAGGTTGGGTGGTCTCTGGCTACGGGTAGCTTGCTGCTTGGTCAGTGTATTTCCTGGAGTAAATGCTACATTTAACACACATTGTAACAACACCTTCTTCTGCTCTGATCCCTTCGCTCCCTTTGGAGCACATTGGTCTGCCGTTGCAAATCCCAATGACAAACCTGTTGAAACTATGTTCGCATATTCTTGTGATTGACAGCGAAGATGGACCAATCACAGAATTAAATCTAAATGGCTTTATATGGAGGTGGGGTGTTATCAAGAGCAGACATTTTAAGTAGGGTTGGGTATCGCCACTGGTTTCCAGAATCTATTCCGATTCACAAGGTCCAAAATCTATTTTTATTTCCTATTTGATCCAATATCGCTTCGGTTATGGATTTTTCAGTTACAATAGGGCACATTTGTGCAATAGAAGTGTCAAAAGCCCCATATAAAATAAAAGCATATATTTTACATGCTATGCGCCCTATATTATAATTAATAGTGTCTTTGTATAAAAGTTTAAATATTTTTGAGCAGGAATACAGCGCATAAAAATTAAATGCACTTTTGGGTTTCGGCAGGAATACACAATTTGGCACGACACTGCGGTCACTTTAACCTTAAAACATTTATGTAAAATTCAAAGCTGTGTGACGGGATGTAGTAATAACAAGGTATGGAGCCAATATTTTAGTTTTATATCTAAGCATTTAGTCTAAATTGATTGTAAATGCAGGCAGTCAGAAAAGTCTACACTCACCGGAGGGAAACTCATCCTGCTCGAGCACTATGCTAACTACGTGACCCAGCTGAGCTGAATACATTGGATATTTCACCACGTCAAGATTATTTTTGCACGCTATGCCAACCAAAAGCTTTTAGGCATTCTGACGATGGCGCTGCAAGAAAATAAACTTGATATTTGGTAAGTTACTGGAGTGCACCGTATTTCTGTTGCCTCAGCTACGTACGGTAAAGTAGTGCATTTCTGTAAACAGTAAATGGGTCTATGACACAAGCTCATTTTAATACAAGAGACTGCATTTCAAATTTTTTGGTGGCGCTAGAACGCATTAATATGCGCATTCTCGTAATCTGGTCTGCATCGTTGTTTTCATCCTCAAAGTAAAACTAACCTACACGGCATGCATATTATAATGTGGTTAGCCTGCCTCGCCATTTCAGCATCCATGTGTGTTGAATTTGAAAATGGACATACATCCTTAACAATGTGTCCTTGTTCTCTTAATGCACTCATGTTCAACACAAAGCAGACAGACGTTACACCGGTCTTAAAGGGGGAGCACGCAAATGTTTAATATATGCTCTTAAAAGATCGATCTCATTCAAATTTAGATAGATTTTAATTGGGGAATCCTTTCTTTTTTTAAGAGCATTTCACAAACTGATAGTTGATGTATATTTGATATCCCGAACACCTACATCCCTTTAATAAAATATAGTTTTTAAATATATTTATCAATGTATAAATCCCGCCTACTGTACCTTTGGTCATGAGGGCATGAATGAAAGCTGATGAATTCTGATGCTAAAGAGCCCTCTAGTGGATGGTAGGCAGAATTACACGATATAAAATGGCTGCAAGTACTAGGACCAAATAAATTGCCTTACAGGTCAGCCTGTTACAAATGGTCTCACATTGCCCATGTGGCTTTTCTATCAGTCACGTTAACAATACCATTTTTGAACAAAATGGTAGTAAATCATTTTGTTTTATTTTTTTTATAGGTGAGGAGGAACACTCCTATGCCTACTCGGGGAAAGGGAAAAAGACGACAAATTGTGTGACAGAGGACTTTGGAGAGACTTTTGAGGAGAACGATGTCATCTGCTGTCTTATTGTAAGATGATGTGTAATGTGATAATGACGTGTTAGCTTGATGCAAACAAATGAATACTATAACTATTTAACTTTTGTGTATATATGAATAAATCTGCAGGATTTCGAGGGTGATGAAGTGCAGATGTCCTTCTCCAAAAACGGCGCCGAGCCAGCCGTTGCCTTCAAGGTCGGCAAGGAGTCCCTGGGCGACCGCGCCCTCTTCCCCCACGTCATCTGTCACAACTGCGCCGTGGAGTTCAACTTCGGCCAACTGGACGAGCCCTACTTTCCCCGGGCAGAGGGCTACGTCTTCATGCAGCAGGTCCTTGTGGAGGAGCGCGTGCGCGGGCCCAAGGGCCCGGAGACCAAGGCTGACTGCGAGGTGAGCACCCACCCCCCACCCCCACATGTCTCTTTGTCCTGGAGGCTGTACATCTGTCTGACCGCGCTGTTGCTCCTCCGCGTCGTAGATGATCGTGATGGTTGGCTTGCCGGGGTCAGGAAAGACCACGTGGGTGAAGAAACATGTGCAGGAGAACCCGGGGAAATACTACATCCTGGGCAGTGACACCATTGTGGAGAAGATGATGGTCAGTGCTCATTTTGGGCCGCTCTTGCTCTTCTTGCATGCCTCCTATTTTTATGTCGGTGGATAGTGTAAGTGTTGAGGGTGGGGAGGGTTTACGGTGTAGCTTCACCCCCAGCTTTGAGCATGACTCTGCCTACTACACAGTTTAGAAACGAGGATATGATTTGGAACAGAATGCGTGTTGACGTCAACCCAAATCTAAATTTAAAAAAAAAATGTATTTAATGTAAATGTTAACTCTAGCATTGTCTAATCAGTTTTGTACTATTTAGTTGTGTAATGTTTTTTTATTTTTGAGTTTAGTTCCTCCTTTAAATGTTTTACTTGAAAACGCCTTTCAAGACACTCGAGGACATCTTACACACGTAGCATACACATGTAAATATTAAGACTGATTAATATAAAACATTTGCAGGAACATGCATTTTAAAATGTAAAAGATTAAAATAAAGCTTTCTGCGTTGGAGAGGGGCTTTAACATGTTAAAATCACTTGAGCGGTACATTAGGAGACTTGTCTAGCTTATTGTGAGTATCCTAAATAATTCAATGAAAAACATGTCAAATGGTTTAACCAGACGTTAGAACAGTCAGAGCAGAGGTTGGTAGACCAAGGCAGTTCATGGCTGGTACTACCACTGATGTGAGGTGAGTTTCTTCACGATGGTGCTCGTCAGCCAAATGACTAAAACTAATCAAGGATAACGATGGATGCACACACCTTTTGAACCTGTGGCTGATCAACGCTAATGGCTCCTTACTCATCTGCAGATAGCCAGCCTGAAGCGGCAGGCGAAGGACACCACAAAGCTGACGGCCATTTCCCAGCGCGCACCGCTCTTCCTCGGCAAGTTCATAGAGATCGCCGCTCGCAAGAAGAGGAACTACATCCTGGATCACGTGAGGCATCATCACCCACACCACCCTCTGTGCTGTCGTCCTCTCATAATGAGGGGCGAAACAAGCAAATGAACCTGCAACCTGCCTCCCCACAGACCAACCTGTCTGCGCCCGGCCAGAAGAGGAAGATGTGTTTGTTTGCGGGCTTCCAGCGTAAAGCTGTGGTGGTTTGCCCCTCGGACGAGGAGTACAAGCAGAGGGCTCAGAAGAAAGCTGAAAGCAACGGGAAGGAAGTGCCCGAGCACGCCCTCTTCAAAATGAAAGGTAGCATTCGCTTGTGCCCTAAATCTGAAAATATAAATAAAGTGCACGTTTGAGTTCCAAATAACACTTACCTTCAAATGCATTGTAAATGGGGTTGGGTACCTAAACCCAGTGCCAATGTGATCGGTATCTACCAGACCGAATTAAAACGCACATTTCGGTTCCACTTAGATAAAATCTACATTATATGTTTTAGTTTTTAAATGGCGGTTAAAAACTAAAATGATGTGTTTTAGTTCTGTATCATTATCTGATACTTGAATGCGTCGCATGGATCACTGGAACCTTTAAAGAAAGGAACCATTGAGTCTAGGGCGGTCATGGCGATTTGTCTCTTCTACATTATAATGTCTCTGGTACTTCTCCCATAGAGTTCCATACGACAGCGTTCTCTAAGCGGCCTGTCTCTTCTACATTATAATGTCTCTGGTACTTTTCCCATGGAGTTCCATACGACAGCGTTCTCTAAGCGGCCTGTCTCTTCTATATTATAATGTCTCTGGTACTTTTCCCATAGAGTTCCATACTACAGCGTTCTCTAAGCGGCCTGTATCTTCTACAGTTTATTGTCTCTGGTACTTCTCCCATAGAGTTCCATACTACAGCGTTCTCTAAGCGGGCCTGT
This sequence comes from Forbesichthys papilliferus, assembly GCA_025399855.1. Taxonomy (NCBI): domain Eukaryota; kingdom Metazoa; phylum Chordata; class Actinopteri; order Percopsiformes; family Amblyopsidae; genus Forbesichthys; species Forbesichthys papilliferus. The sequence continues at coordinate 1,970,676 of JAODOY010000017.1, read as the reverse complement.
CTCTTCTACAGTTTATTGTCTTTGGTACTTCTCCCATAGAGTTCCATACGACAGCGTTCTCTAAGCGGCCTGTCTCTTCTACATTATGTCTCTGGTACTTCTCCCATAGAGTTCCATACGACAGCGTTCTCTAAGCGGGCCTGTCTCTTCTTCTCCATTGTCTCTGACGCAGGCTTCTTCTCCCTGCCCGATGAGGGCGAGAGCTTCAGTGGCGTGACCTTCGCGGAGCTGCCAAGGGAGGAGGCGGCCAAGCTGCTAGAGCAGTACAAGGAGGAGAGCAAGTCAGCCCTGCCCGCCGAGAAGAGGCCAAACCAGGGGGGCATGCCGCCCAAGAGGGGTGGCGGCCCGCGCGGCGGTGGAGGTGGCGGTGGTGGCGGCCGGGGGGGCAAGAACCAGTTCCAGCGCGGCGGAGGGCCCGGGCAGCGTGGGGGTGGCCGTGGAGGCTTCCAGAACAGGGGCAACTTCAGAGGAGGTAGGGGGCAGTTGATTGTTCTAACTAGGGATGTGCCTAATGGCTAATTTGACTGTTTCAATTTAAAAGTCTAAAATAAAGTTTAAATGTCAACTTGTCCAAAAGTAAGGAAACATAAATTAAATCAGTTAAAATTCAAAATAGTATAATTTATAAGATTATACATTGTCAAAACATTTTTTTGTTCAAATTATCAATTGCCGACTAGCGAGGGAAGCAACGTTTAACGATCACTGACTGTTGTGTGTCAGTTGACGTTGTCAAATGTGTCCGTTCATGTTAATGAAGGAAATGTTAATAATACATTTAATTTCAGGACATCTTGCATTGTACGTTTTGAAATGATGGAATGAAGGAAATGCTGGAAATGCTAACACCCTTTACTTTTCCCTCGATAGCTCCCGGCCCTCGTGGTGGCTTCACCCGGCCTCCCCGTGGCTTTCTCCCTCCTCCAGCCTTCAGAGGAGGCTTTCCCAGCAGGGGCAGCTACAACCGGGGCGGTGGCCTGATTCCCAGCCTGGGCGGCTCGCAGCGAGGAGGGCCAATGAGGGGTAACATGGGCCCCAGAGGCGGAGGCATGAACCGAGGTGGCCCAATGAACAGAGGGAACATGAGCAGAGGAGGCGGGTCAAACTCTAACCGCGGAGGCGGTGCCGGCCGGGGCGGTGCCGGCAGGGGAAACTACAATCAGGTGCGTTAGTGGCAGTGGGCAAGACGGGATGTTGCTTTGTTGTCTAAAGTGTGTGTGTGGCAGCAAATCCTAATTTGACATGCCAGCTGGATTGTTGTCACAAGTCCATCTGGGGAGTTGTACATTGAAGCTGTTCGTACAGGGCAGGTACTTAAAAAAAAAAAAAAAAAAAGCTTGGCAATTGATTGGATAAACCATCTGGTCGTTTTTGCTGTCGGCAAACCTAAACCACGCCCGTGTAGCTATCAACACGAGTCAACAACGCTGATTGGAAAGTTCAGCTGCTACTCTGACAAATTCTAAATGATTCCGAGGTGTTCCATTAGATCTTGAGCAGAGTTCTCTCCCAGAACGTCTATAAATGGGACACACAGGTATTTCCTGTAGGCACGATGCAATAAGGCCATTGTGTCGCTGGAAAAGAAAAATATATCCCTTTCGCACCTCTTTGAAAGATTTTAACTGTAGTTCATTCATTCATTTAACTAGTTTATTCAACAAGTCTTCAGTAGTCTTATGTTAACATCCTCCTCTTGTTGACACAGTTCCAGAGAGGTGGTGGAAACCGTGGCAACTATGGCAACAAGAATGGAAACTTCGGCAACAACAGGAATAGCGGCTTTGGCAACAGAAATGGAAACTTTGGCATGGACAAAGCCCAGGCCTTCAACCAGAGCTGGCAGCAAGGGGTCAGTGTGAATATGAACGGGTCCACATTTGAATAGCTCTGGGTGGGGAGACTTCAATAATTAACAAACCACATAGAGGGGCAACAGTTACAGTACGTGTCGAACAGGCTTCTATTGTCTTGTTTTTAATTGGTCACGGTTTGTGCCGGCACTTAACGAACAAATTAACTATGTATTATCAACCTGTGCTTACGTGCATCTGCAACTGTTTTGCAGTTTTGGAACCAGAAGCCGTGGAGTCAGCAGTATCAACCTGGCTATTACTGAGAGACTGTATTCTAAAAGACTGGTGGTCCCCACTAAACCCACCGCAAGCCACGGAACATCCCCCCCGCCCGCACCCCTCCCTTCAAAACCCCACTCCACCCACAATGCTTTTTGTTTTTTCCTTTTGTAAAGCCCACTTTTAAAAACTAAGACCTACAGACGGACGACGACCCTATGTGGACAAATATCTATCTGCATCTTTTTTTTTTTTTTATTGTATTTTGTTGTTGTACATTTTATGATTCTTTATCACCACTTTTAAATGACATGCTTTTAAGAGTAATGGGAATATCAGGAACCAGAAATGTTTTTCTGTTTAAGTGTTGCAACGTTTTTCCGGGTTGTGGTTCTAAATTATATTTTGTATTTGCTCTGATGTCCTGCCCCCCCCCCCCCCTCCCCTGTATTTCATTTTCTTTTCTTTTTTACAAATGTAAATACTTTGTTTTGCTTAATTTTTGTTTTGTATGAGAAGTAAAAAAAAAAAAAAAAAGAAAAGGAAAAACCCAACTCTTATGATTGAAAAGAAACCTTTTACTTAGAGTGCGATAGTCAAACTAGTATTGCTGGATTGTACATGTAGTACGCAATTGAATTAATAGTACCTCTTTGTTTTTTGTTCCCACTATCAGCCTGTATACTAAACTCCATAGACTTACAATAAATGACCGGTTGGCTTTTTTTATTTTTACTTGCATCCTCTATACTGGCGTATGATTTTTATTTTATTTTATTGAGTTCAAAGGTCCATAAAGGGCCTTTGGAACAGGCTATGGCATGGTCTTCCCACATCAAACAATGACAACATCGGCCGCTCCCATGGCCAACAGTTGGCATCTCATTACTAGATGAACCTTCACGGGTATTCTAATGCATATTGCTTTAAGAAAGTATGCTGGCCAAGCCGTTTTCAGGGGTAGTTCAGTTAATTTGTTTAAAATAGTGATATGACAAATTTACAATGTAGTGTTAAAAAAAAAAAACAAAGGCGTTGACCGGTGTATGCGGAAAACACTCTTTTAGTGCGTAATTACATTTTTTTCAGACAAATGTTAAGTGAATAAGAAAATGATCAGAAATGAGAAGGAATACGGTAGCTTAAGATGAGTCCAAGATGACCACACAAGTGTTGCATGTACAATATCTGTTTTTAAATCCATATACTTTTTTTTCTTTGAACATTAGTTGAGGGGGGTCTGACGTAACTATTTCGGTTGCTCTTAGTTTAACCAGCAAAGGGCTACAGTGTCTCGGTACATTTACTGATGGATCCAACCTCATGTACAAGCAGGAAAAGCAACCAAGAGCATTCACTCTTTAACGGAGTGCCTGCAAGTACATGTTAGTGACGGTTAGTCTGGCAGGTCAACAAGCAATGTAAACTATACTGCCAGAGGATGTAAAGAACAGAAGCCTAAATACCATGCTCATTACATACTATTTATACATATAAACCTTGTTATGATTAGATAGATCTAAAGATTGTTTAATTTTGTTAACCTTTTCCTGTCAAGATTTATTGTACAAAGTGTATTTCGGTCATACATTAATTTTTAATAACTGACTTCACGTGATGTGTAAACTATTTAATTGTGTACTTTTTCTGCCCTCGGATTGCTCATCATAAATACTCATCGGTTGGCTAATACAGTTTTTTCATTATATAATTTCTAAAAACCCATGGAATATATATTTCATTGCTTTATGTTGCCGGTTGATATCAGGTGGTTAAAGCCAACAGCCCCAGAATCTTGAACTCTGAACATCTTTTATATTCAACATTTTGCTGTGCTGAATCCTTTTTTTGATAGCCTTGTCTCTATTAAAGTAAATGTTATGCAATAGTCTTGTTTGTCATGTTTTCATCCCTCTACCGACCATGGTGTTCATTATGTTATTATTTGCAATCTTATATTTACCCTACCACTACTTATTTTGTGGTTCATTGCAGTTGTTTTTAGAATCACCATTCCACATATACACCGCTAAAGGAAATTGCACCAAATTTCACTCTAAATGCCAATAGACAGTGTTTCTAGGGGTCTTCTGTGCGTATTTCCTCCTGAATGAAGCCTATGGTGGGAATCCATTTCTTGACTTATCGCCATAATTTACCTATATTAGTGAATGACAAGACCCCCCCCCCCCCCCCCACCGCCCATGTGGACAGCAAATAGGGAATTAGGATATTGGCCCTGCTTATCAATGTTTGGCCTTGTCTGTTAAGCCTGATGTAAATAGATGGAGACCTATTATTAGTGATGTGGATTGCCTCCATGTTTCTCCATATGTAACCTTGTAGCTTCTCCCTACTGTAAATATACCACTATGATGGGGGGCAGAGATAGTGGGATACTTACAAATGGGTTTGCTAGTCATTGTCAATGACATTACCCCCAATGTAACCAGCGTCATATGTTATTAGGCAAATTACCTGCTCTTCCATTAACATGTATAGAATACAGTGTAAATATAGGGGTAAAAGACTTGCTGTGCAGCTGTGTGTAACCTCACGTGTGGCCTCCCATAGGCATGAATTTGAATGGGATCAGGTAAAGGCCTGAAGACAGACAAACGTCTTTTGCAGCAAAGGAAGAGGAATGTCAGTCCAATCTTGAAACACTATTTTATTTTCCAAAACATATATGTCACTCATCAATATGTACAACTTCAAAATAAAAGACATCTGTGATCAAATTAGACATGATTTGATTGTGATTCAACACAGCTATACAAATGCAGAAAAATATCAAAAGTATTTACAAAATATATAAAGTGCTTGTGGAAAATGTCGTTTCGGCAGAAAATCGGATGTATACGATGTATGCTGCCTATGTAAATCTATGGATCAAATAGAAAGTACTAGACGTGTTCTCGTTTGCCTGTATAAAACATCATAGTATAGAAACGTTGTCCATTGTGCATGCACACTTCTCTACAATCATATTGGGGAATTCAGCCACTTCTATCTCGGTGTAGTCGCCCTTCTTGACCAGGTACATGATGGGCAACGGGGCGCTTTCAGCAACCGAGCACCTCCTCTCCCCGTAGCCGTAGCTGCGCCTCGGCTGCTTGCATGTTCCTGTGCACCTGTACGCCTGATAACCTGCCGGTTCAATGATCCAGTACTGCGTCCACGTCAGCGCACGAAAATTGATGAAGTGTTGCTCCCGGCAGCATGTGTCTTTGTTTTGATTCACCTCACAGTCGCCACGAGAGCTGCAGATTGAAGAGAGGCAATATAAGACCTGTTAGTCTCCACACTACCATTCACACGTATAGACCATATGCAAATAGTTAGAAGGGATGCAGGCTAATTGTCACACATATACAATATCCTGTGTATCCATGTGCGCGCCCTTACCCGTATTCTTCGAGGTTGAGTGTGTATAGGATGAGCTCGGGCTTTCCCAAGGTGTTGTCGGTCTGATCCTGGGTGGTAAAGTGGACACTTTTCGCCATTTCTGCCGCGTAACTGCCAGGTCTTTCGCCCTCAATCCACACCTCCAGGTGCATAGGTGTTTTCTGCGGTGTCTTTGACCAATAGTGCACTGCCTGTGTGACATCAAAGCTCTTCCAGCCGGTCTCGTGAATGGGAATCAATCTAACGGGCCAACACAGAGGGAGGGGCGATTAATTAAATACAATCTATATGGTTTTATATGCATGAAAACATGTAATTAGCCACTTGGTGTTGACAACATTTACAAACATTCTCTTACCGTGAGTCGACAAGTGAGGTTCTGTTGGATCCGTTGGGGAGCATCTCCACCCAATAGATGCTGACCCTGGCATTATTGACTGGGCGGTGGCTTTTCCTATCCGCCATAGAGCGCTTGTAGTGGGGGGATTTTTTGTAAAGTTTCAGTTCTGCCATGGTCACCTCGCTGTTGTCCGGTATCCTTGCGACCATGTCGAAAACCATGCGTTGTCGTGTAGTGTCAGAGTACACATACTCTCCAGAAATATCTGCAACGCAAAACAATGAACGTGGTTGCTGAACAACGCTAAAGCAGGCAAACATGTTGTTGTTTTCACAATTACGCATGGAAAATAGTGTATCTTAACCCATTTACATATACATCACTTAAATATTATTGGTAATTCTTTTTACCTGCAGTGCCAGGAATCCCCCTCAGAATCCCCGCCAAACTGGGCAGCGATCTACGTTTTCTGCTGTGGTGCATTTTCAACATGGACATGTACTTGTTTTTGATGTGCGCCGGAATAACTAGGTTTTCCAAATCCCTTTTATGGATCTTCGGCAGTTCATCTATGCCTAGTTTCTGAAGGAGCGCGTCCTTCATATCATCGTGCGTAAAAGCCTGGACGAGCGCGACGAGAGCGGAGCACAGAACACAAGCACGGAAGAAATCCATTGTCCAAACGTCAGTGGTCCAGAGATTATGAGAAGAGGTAGCCGCGTCGTTACGCACAGTAGCACTCGGAGAGAGACAGTGGCCTTATGACACTAGATGGGTCCCTTATATGTGACTGGCACTCCCAGTCGTTCGCACTTTGTCGAGGGGGGTGGGGACCGTTATCAGAACAAAGGTGAGACAATAAAGGCCCGTCCTAAACAGGATATCTAAGTGACCATACTTCAAACAACAATAGTTCGTTTGGTTAAGGTGTAATTTTACAATAGTGCCACTATTGGATTGTCTGGTCTGGCATTTTAAATCACAAAAAAACATGAAAATAGTGATTTATACAGGCATACTAAATAATATAAAATGTATATTGCATATTTATATTTTATGTATGTATTATTGATTGCTAAAACTGACAAATACACTTTTTTGGGTTAAGAAGACTGAGATGAAACACAACAGATTTCGTTAATGCTGTTCTCAGATCCACAAGCATAACACAGAAAATATTTTTATAACAAATTATTGATAGCTGTCATGTTTGAATTGAGTATGTATGTCCGTATATTGACGTGGGGGGTGGGTGGGAGGGTGGGGGGGGGTGGGGTGAGGCTAGTTCTTTACTTATTGATTTTTGCGATTTTCCCACAACAAAATACAGTTTATTCATTGTATGTTCCTTACTTGTACAGATGTGCCCCAGACAGGCATCTCTTGACCCTCCGAACCTGAAGTGGCCTTTCATAAGTAGCACCCTTGTCTACACACACACACACACACACACACACACACACACACACACACACACTCACACACACACACACACACACACACACACACACTCACACAGCCAACACTCTGATGTTTACATTCCACCAGACAATGTCAGGCTGGAGCAGTCTGGCAACAGTTTGTCACACAGCAGACTTATTTCTGTCACAGGCTCGATGGTGTCTGGTCGGATAGGAAGTCCTTCCAACTGGCCCGAGGTGGGCCAGAGATAAACAAAACCACTGAGCTGTATTAAAAGCCATGTCTGCTGAGGAGGTCCGAATTATCAAAATTGGTGCGACTATAAAATTATTTGTTTATTCTGAGCAATCACTTCTGCCCCCTCTCTAGCAGATTACAATTATTAGTCAAACAGACAGTTAATCTATGGGCTGTGGGGCTGGTTTCGTGGGAGGGTGGGGGGGCGTGGATGTGGATTGGGGCAGGCTCTTCACAGGTTGGTGATTATCTTGATTCCATTGCAAGGATTTGCCTTGCCTTTTTTGTCACACAAACATTAGAAGATGGTCCTCTCACTGGCTGCCCAGAAGGCCCAGTCCCCTGGTTGTGTATTGGGTTCTGTTTGCTCAGAGATGTCAGACAGACTGAAAGGGCACACAGGAAGAGTAAATGACAGATGACTGCCAGGAGGGTGACCATCTATAGCCATGCAACACGCTCTGAGCAAGGCTATGAGACATATAGGCTATAAAAAGATCTATCTTAAATTGTAATTGAAATTAATACTGTTGACTTAATATCTTGCAACATGGGTGAATGAATACGGACGTTTTTTGTAGCTGAGCGGGTTCAGTACAATGTCTGGCTTGCAGTGTAAATACTATGAACACTGACATAATTGTGATTATGATATGCTTATGCTAGTATAAATAGCACAATATATTATTTTATCATATTTTGTTTTGACATATTGCCAAACCAGAGCAGTTACAATTATTATTATTATTATTATGGAGATTAACAGTATTGCAGAATTACAATTGTGACTGATGTCATTCATAATAAATTGCATCTCTTGTAATTTAATTTAATTTAATTTAATTTAAGGAAATTAAAATATATAATAAACCCCTCTATAGCCTGTTGGAATATAATAGTCTGTCTGCAATATTGCACAGTGCACCTTGAAGCTATTGCAGTGAATTGTCTCAAGCCCCACACTAACAGGTCAATCAGATTGTCTGATGTCTACATGTAGACATGTAAATTCAGACAAACTCATTTGTTCAGTCCAGCCAAAGGCTAGTTTAAGTGTCCTGTCTTCAGAATGCCTTTAAGAGTTGAAAATACACATACTATGGTATGCTCAGTGTTACATTACAACCCCTAATTCAGTAAATTAAGATGCTTTGTGTGATATTTCTCAGTCTTTCTTTCTTCCCATGCCAATCAAAGACAATGTTCGCAGTTCAAAGCTACATCTGATGTTTCCAGGTGTCATTTCTTTTCAATGAAAGGCCAACATGCTCTTGCAATCAACAACACAGGTGTTAATTAACATCCATGCATTTGCATTCAAAAGCAGTCCAATTTATAGGCCATTGCCTTTCCATTTGTGAAACATCAATTTGAAAAGTGTTTATGTGGCCATGTTGATTAATGTTTCAATCAGGACATTGTAAAAAATAATAAAAGAACATATTGAAACACTCACAAATAATGAGGTTGTAATGTTTGACAACCATTTTGCAATTCTTTTGCATATTTCAGCAAAGCTGAGCCTTTATAAGAGCTTCCTGAAGACACTGTGAAGCAGCTGCCTGCTCAAAAGTCAATATTTAAAGTGTCATTGTTGTAAATGTTATTCTGTGTATTGTCACTAGCTTCCTGATTATGCCAGACGTTACTATAGCCTGCTTTATCTTAACGTCAAATATTTGAAGAAATGAAATGCTCTAGTTTGCAACTTAATAGACCATGCAAAGACAGGGAGATTCCGGCCTTGAAGACACATTCACCGAGTCTGAATGTAGGATATATAGACGCTGCCAATACTCGTTGAAAGTCGTTGATCTGAATCAGACTTATTCAACCTGGCTAAAAGCGCTAGACATGTCTTGTGCATGCACAATATAATCATTGCTCAATTGCCTCCACTTCTCGAGAAATCCAAGGGCAGTCTAATTTAATCTAGATCAATTAATGGCGAATCAATCAAAGTGTTCATGCCTAGACTGAAAAAAATAAGATTAGACGTTTAGGCTAATGTGATAAAACGAATTTAAATATTATAATTGGCATACAGTATGTTGTATAACGGAGAGAAATTACCCTAAAAGTGTACATACATACTTGTAGATGCAGTGGACTATGCAGAAGAATATAAAAGACGAAAAAAAACAAAAAACCCGGCCAACACAAAGCTTTGCCTAAATGTTTTATCCAGGAGATGGCGCAATTGTAACAGCAAGCAAACGCATGCCACTGCGCCAAATAGACAGAGAGAGAGAGAGAGAGATAGAGATAGAGATAGAGAGAGAGAAAGAGAGAGAGAGAGGTGTAGAATACATTAGCATGGCTGCTTTACCCTCAAATATAGGCTATTTTACAAATCACTGGACCTAATTTCTATGTGTATTTGTTCACTATTGAATTAACTGCAGGCATAGGCTAGCCAAACCTAGCTTCTGAAAACATGTACCCACTCCGTCAGGCCGAATGGAGCTGATCAATCATTAATGGTATGTGTAGCCATCTGGAGCTCACTTGAAAAGAATGGAAAATAAAAGGTACAAACAACATAGCCCAATAGGCTATGAGTCAACATGATTTTGCTCTGCATGCTGCAAATGCACAGATGAGCTAGTGTCCCATCAGGCTATAGTGTTAGATTTACGCGTTTTAGGTTAGGTTACTCTTTATCTAACTGGGCATTGTATCCACACACAATTAGGCTATAATTTGGGGTGGGCATGCGCTCATCATTAATCCGCAAGCCTAGACCACAGGCATACTTTTGTAGCGTTACGTTATAGTTATCGCACAAGCCTCTCGACAGGCGAACACGATAGGCTTATCCTAACCAAGTATACAATCTAGATGCAAACTCATTTTAAACACCACCTGGAGCCCAGATATATGTTTTTATTTAGCAGGCTATTAGAAGGCAAATAGGCCAGTGTTAATGTAGCCTATCGACTTGTCCTAACACACAAAAAAAAAAAAACAGGAATAAAATACTACGTTGAATTTACATTCAGCAGCCAAAGCTGAAAGGTTTTCTGTGGATATTTCACGCCTGTCACAGCAGTATTTTGTTTTATGTAGGCTAGCCCATGATTGCTTATAGTATCAAGAAACAGAATGATTTAAAGCAATTAAAGGGCCAGTAGCTGTTCATTCTGAAATATGGCATTCCATTCCGCACCACGCCACCGCCAGAATGACAGTCCGCAGTTTCCATTCACAATGTCAATGCTGTCCTTTGCATCCCCCCCCTCCCCATCTCTCTCCATTGACTCCCTCCGCACAGCCGCTGCTGTGGTGGCACTGTGTGTGACGGGCGCCATGATGATGAGCTGGGATTTTGCCTGTAGCAGCCAACAGAAACAATTAAAAGGCAGAGATAGACCGGTAAAGCAAATTCCAGTTAAAGCGACCAGAGCAAATATGGCGGACAATGACGTAGTTGGCCAAATTAGCACTCGTGCGCATGCGTCAGAAGTTTAACAACATTTCTTCATCGGATTCCTAATAAGAACTTACTTCTCGGACACAACGACAACCACCACTATACATTTACAGTGTATATAAAGTTCGTTTTGCAATTTCAAAACAACCAGAATAATACGTCTAAGCCATTTTTAAAAGATCCAAACACTGCCTCCATCCGAGTTTCCCATCAGCCACTGCAGGGAATAGAGCCTATGCGTTATAACTATCTATGTGGCTATCTTCCCCTTTAACGGTATCTGATTGCAAGCTGCTGTAGCTTGACTATGCATAGACGGCAAGAAGTGACCGGCGGGGGAGGCAGAGGAAAAGGGGGAATTTAGGCTGTGTCCCGTATTGGTATGAGCAATACAGCTTTATTCTTGACGCCAAACGAGCGCCTCTGTAGCCTTGAAAGAGGGGGCGCGTTTTTGACGGGTGACCTCTAAAGCGAACCGCCGCTTCAAAAATAAAGAATAAACTACAGACTTGCGGTGTACTGACGAAGAATGGGATTTAAGGGACATATCTGCAAATGCTGAGTTGTGAAAACAAGAAGATTATCCAATTGAAGGACACAAATCCCCCTTCTCTCCTGAAATGTTGGTATTTGTTTGACGATAAGGCAGTATTTAAACCGATCTAAAAAGACAGTAAACTATGATTAAAGGAGTGTAGGAGCCATGAAAGGGGAGAAGTGTTGCTAGCTTGTTGGCTAGCTAACTAGCAGACTGCTAAGCCTCTGTCGTCCTTCCATTCCTAGAGCAGAGGAGGGGCAGCAAAGCTTTGTAGCATTGCAGATCTAGCTTGCTACGGGGTGTTGATGCATTTTTCTTGCTGCAGGAATGGATAATCACAAATATCTGCATTGATGCGTCTTATATCTTCGCTTTGTGAAGATTACATTTTTTGTGGAAGAGAAGAAACACATCCCGAAAGGAAATAAGTGCCAGCCAGGGCTTTCATCTAAGCTGCCGGCCGGGGCAGGGTCTGTAATTCACAGCTCTTTTATGTTTCTTGGAAAATATCTGAGTAAAAATGAGGAAATACTGCACGTCTTATCTGCCTCCCAGATACTATATCGATAAATGTTTTAGAGGGAGGTCATGAGTAAACTCATTTGATCGTGGAATTAGCACCCGCTGTCTATCAAAGCAAAGTCCCCCCCTCTAAAAAAGTTCTGATCGAGACGCTGTTACAAGGCCTTAAAGAGGTATTTGATTATCTTTTTCCCCCTTTTATAATTCCACCCAATCATCACTTTTAAAAGACATAATGTCGGGAGAAGTGCGTTTGAAGAAACTGGAAAAGCTCATCTTGGACGGGCCAGCTCAATCGAATGGCCAGTGCCTCAGTATGGAAACGCTATTGGATATTCTTATCTGCCTTTATGATGAATGCAACAACTCCCCGCTCAGAAGAGAGAAAAATATCCTGGAGTTTTTGGATTGGGGTAAGATGTTCCTTCCTCTCCTGTTTAATTCAACTTAGCTTTCTTTGGTAAGAAGATAGGCTGATGTTGGTGGTGCATTGGCCCTCCCTATCCAATCACATTCCTTTTATAGTAGTAGGGTTCAGTTGGCCTGCTCTCTGACTAGCCCTCCCAACCGAGGCCACTTCAGTTTAATACTTTTCACAGATAGATAGTAGGCTACATGCCGTCTTTAGGACGCCTGACGTTCTATATGTGACAACTTCATATTTTTATCTGCATTTGTTTTCGATTAACAACTTGTACACTATAATGTGTGTGTATAAACACAGACCATTAACAGCTTAACGTAGCCACTTAGTTAAAGCAAAGCTTAAAAACACAAAAGGCTTCAGAAGACTGCACACAAACTGCTCAATCATTTGTGGAAAATCACCATGGTGTTTGTAGGAGAGTTGAAAGAGTGACATCAGGGATTAGGTTGTTGCATGATTGTGGAATGTGAACAACTACCTTTTTATCTAGGGAAGAGGCCTTGCATGTTGCCAGAGCATGTCTGCTTTGTTGGGTTAAATGTACACTCCTTAATTATGTTAACGCTTCACAGAACCCAATATTTCTGCCCCAACTTTTTATGCTTGAAATACAACTGTCCACAAAAATGTTGGTGGTTGTACTGTAGGGGGAGGAGTATATGGTAATACAAGATCACTCTCAGCTAAGGGAGGGCCACCTAGAAAAGCTCTCTGAGTTTCAAACTCAAACAACATTTTTGTAACCACAATTCTTGACCCAAATTGAGTAATGTCACTTTGAAAAGCTTTTCACACACATGCTGCAGTTTGAGACAATATGGGAGCGAGTTTTTCATAATCATACTTGGGAACGAGGATGGTTAAATGTGGACAAAGTTAACACTCATGTCTGGTGTTACCAAAGACGGGAGACAGGACAATATTGATGTTTGTTTTGACATTGCATAGGTCTTGTCCTACACATGTGTGGTGTTCTTTATGATTGTTGCGATTTGAGGGAATGAAGCCACATTTTATATTTCACCGGCAGCAACCGTAATCATTTAATATACTATCTTTAATTTGTTTTGCTTGCCAATCCCAAACCTGCAAACCTGTCCTTGTAGCTGGTCCCTCCATGTTGTTGTTGTTATGACCCTGTCACATAAGTGAGCTGTCCTGTGTGTGCGTGCGAAGTGGTGACTTCACTCTGACATTTCCCTCTGTTGACAAAAGACAGTCACCGGCAAAGCCTTGCGAGAGACTCCCTACACTGCATACTGTATATGGATGCATTCTGCTGTAGCGAGTTACACTTTTACACACAGTCTCTCTGTGTGTTCCCCGTCACCCCACACTGTGTTGTTTGGAAAGCTTGTATTGATATATTGGAGTGGGGGAGATTTACAAAGCTTAACCAGTGTACTTTAATAAGTCACATGGTTCTCTTCAAAGTGTCATGGGACAGGTATGTTGTAAAACAATAAAATATGCCTCCCGAGGTGATGTTCTGTAGATTATTTTATATAAAAGTGGGGAGCCGTTAAAATTTGGCAATTGCGTTTTATGCTTTTGGGATGTTGCATTGTGCAAATCTCAGTTGCTAGTCAATTAGGGACAAAATGGGGCAGGAATCATTGACTGCCAGATTATGGATTTCCATCTTTTTGAATATCCTGGAATGTTTTTAATGTGAAATGAGAGCAGTTACAATGTAGTCATGAAAAAAACAAGCTAACATTTAAAATTTGTACGTTTTTGTATTCAAAGTGTTTTAAACTTATGTGAGGCAACTCCCTTGTTTTTCATATCCTAATTTGGAAGTTAGTTAAAATACTTTGACAGGGCAGCCATCCACCCAGAGGGTAACACAAAGATGCCCACCTGTTATACAACAAACATCTTTTGTAGTATTCAAACAAAAGTGAAATGTTTCACTTCAGTCCTATTTCTAGCATTCTTGCAAAGAGACCATGTGACATATTGTGTGCATTTATGAAACCCTCAGAATCAGAAAGTCAATGTTGGAGATTTCTTTGAATTTTACCTAGTCGTACATTGAGAGAGAACCTTCTATGTGAGGTCCCATGAAACATTAGATCACCCAGTTTTATATGGGGGATTTATTTAGTCAGTGTCCATTCACCAGCTATCCCAGAAAATAAGATGCAAATAATTTGTTCCCCATCTGGAACATGTGATCCAGAGTGGGACAAACATTCGTATTAGAATTACTTTTCTTCTTGTTAGGTGACCTCATTTGAGTTGAAATTGAGACCTCTTTGTGACCTGCAGCCATAGTGGAAAGTATTCATGGTTCTTCACAACTATTGCAGTGTCTTAACCAGTTCAGGGCAGGTCTACACTTGTGTTGCCATATTTCACTTGAAAGTCAGATAATTAATGATTAATTAATAATGTACATGCTACTGGTGCAACATCTATGTTATATAATCTAAAGAAACAGTCTGTATTGGCCTACTAATTATTGGTGGACATGTTCGATAAATACTCTAGGGTCTTAAATCGACAGCTTAAAGAGAATAAACTTATCATACACAAGCTAGGGCTGGGCGGAATATGTTCTATCTACCAGTTTTAATTCCCATAAGGTGTGAATTTTTCACATACTGCCATACCATAGCACAGCTGAAACAACAGCTTTAATGTGTATTATTCGTAAAAGTGCTACGGAACGCTGTACGGTGTATTAAGTAGGCACCCATTAACTGAGTGTACCAGGCGTGCTCGTTTCTGCATTCCAATCAAATACTATATTGGGAACTCAAAAAGGCCCAGACACCACCCCTCGTTGCGGTGCATTGATGTGATTCAAGCAGCCGCGGCTCTGAAGCCAGTTGTAAACGAAGCTTGCACGTTTTGTTTTCTCAGCTTTTCTCTGTTTCATTTCTAGAGGTGCACCATCAATGTATTTACATTGATGGTGCACCTAGCCGGTTGTGCCGATACAGGCACTGGAACTTTTCCTGTTAGATATCGTGCAACAGAGGAAAGTTTGTTTTTAGAACTCCTTTAAAAAAAATTGATATTAATAAAAATTTGCCACACAATCAATAATACTAAGGTAGGGAATCTAATCTAACATAGCATACTTGGAACAATAAGACAGAGGCTCTGTGCTTCTCCCTAAAATGGCATAATCTTCCTTTTGGCATAATATTGTTCATCTCACTGAAAAGAGTAAGATGCATATGATCGGTTCAAATAAAACTGATTCTGTCTTGCTAAACGGGTGCTGCTTAGTTTTGCGTTCATCTCTATTTTACACTTTAACAAAGAGACAGTAAATAATTAGGCCTACTTCATATTATCATAATAAAAATAAATTATGAAAACATTTTTACGACCATGCTTGTCAAAATGACAGACAACAAGAAAATCTAACACAATCACATTCTATTAGGGGTGCACCGACAGATCGGAATCGGACGATTTCCACTCAATAAGAGATCGGTGGTTGTCCGATTTCTTTTGTAATGGCCGATATGGAAACCGATCTTTGTTGTCAATTAAATTGCTGTCACGGCAAGGGCGGGATAGAAAGACATTGCTTTATTTAAATTTATGTAACAAGGAGACTATTTAACCTATCTCAAATCTATAAAAACTGATGTATTTGACAAACCTTAAGGTTTGCCTCCAAGATGGCGGCACTCGTTCGTCAACAAACTCAAGCAAATATAAGATTACAATTGTGATGTTTTTCATCACAATCACTTTATTATAAATGTATAAATACATTTAATTGTAAAAGAAATATACAGTTTACACAAACTAGATCTTTCAATAAACACGTAATTCAGCACATTCTCCCAAGTTCAGTGATCCACACAAGTCAGTCAACTCAGAACAAAAGTCCCGTGACAAAAACATCCCACAGGTTGCCAGGTTTTAGTCATATCAGGTATTAGTGAGAGAGAGGGTTTATCAGTTTGTAGAGCTTGTTAATATTTCAATAAAATATGACTATATAACTTTGATCAATATTGCTAACACTTTTGGGGACTTAGAACTATGTAAAAAAAAAAAAGAAATCATCAACGAAATTCATCTTGCATTAACTTTTTTATTTCATGATGAATATTTTATGATTTATGACATAACTGTTATTCTTCACAAAACACATTTTTGAGCACAAAAATCTTGGCCATGACTGTGCTTTTTACATAGGTGCGGGACTTGCAGGTGGAGTGAAAAATTATCTCACAGAGTAAAAATGTTTCACGAGCAAAAATTGATCTCACATTTATGAATAATACATCTAAAAATTATATATTGGCTGAATTTGCAGACTGAAAATCGGCAATTTGTATCGGACAACCGATTTGCCTGGTGGACAACTATGGTACGGAATCCGGATTAGCGCTAGTAGTCTGTTAACTTTTTTAGACAAGCGTATGGAATGTATCCATTTTTTTTGACAGTCCCGCCAGTCGACCTTTACATTGTTCTGCACACATATGGAAAAAGGGTGGTTGACGAAATGTTTTCGGCATAGTTTTCGTCAACAAAATTAACAATGAAATGGTGTGGTAGGAAAAGGTGCACAAGCAACATGGATAACCGGAGCCTTTAGATGATTGTCAAGCAAAGGCCATTCAAACCTTTGAGGGAACTTCACAAGGAGTGGACTGAGGCAGGAGTACGTGCGCAGCCACAATGCACAGATGTACATGACTACAACTGTCGCAGTCCTCGTGTTAAGTCACTCCTGAACCAGAGGCGATGTTAGAAGTGTCTTACCTGGGCTAAGGAGAAAAATAACTGGGGTTTCATTTATAAGCCTTGCATACGCACAAAACAGGGCTGAAAACATGCGTACGCCACTTTTGATCTATAAACAACATATTTTTGCGCCCGCAACTTTGTGTTTAGTTTGTACGCAACATTTTAGTGTAAATTCTAGGCACACTTCTATAAATGCTCAGTTGTCCAAAGTCCTCCTTGTACATTTTGCTTTTAATTTGACAATCAAGGTCCCAAAGTCTGGAGGAAGAGTGGAGAGGCACAGAATTATACAAGTTTCTTAAAGTCTAGTGTGAAGTTTCCACAGTTGGTGATGATTTTGTGAGCCGTGTCATCTTCTGGTATTGGTCCACTGTGCTTCATCAAGTCCATAGTCAACTACAGGGACATTTTAGAGCACCATATGCTTCTTTCTGCTGACAAGCTTTAAGGAGATGCTGATTTAATTTTCCAGCAGGACTTGGCACCTGCCCACACTGCCAAAGGGACCAATACCCGGTTCAATGACCATGGGGTTACTGTGCTTGATTGGCCAGCAAACTTGCTTGACCTGAACCTAGGGCTGTCGCGGTGAAGAAAATGTCCTTGCGGTGATTAAGGGTGCCCCAATAGCGCGGTCTGCGGTATTATCGCCATTTTTTGTTTTTGTTTTGAATGGTCAAGTTCGTTGCGCAGAGCTTCCGAAATAGTGTGATTCTGGCTCATTTATAGGCATTGTGATCTCAGTCCATGGTGAGAAAATTGTGCAACATCATAGGCTTTACCGTACCATATTGGTTTTTGTGAATGTATTACCGTAATCTCTGATAATCCCCCTGGAGCGCCAATTAGCCTGCTGCTTTTTCTTTTAGACAAGTGGAGGCGGAGCACTTCCACGGCACCGTACGCGCTCACGTATGATTTCCGGTACCTACGGTACTATACAAAAACTAGTACCGTCATGTTTTATTAATTTTGGCATCGACTTGGTACCAAAGTATCGGTTCTCGTGACATTCCTACGGCCAAGTACCGAGTGCTTGTACGCGAACATACTTTTCAGAAGGCCGACATGTCTGTGTTAAAACTCCTTTAACGCTGGTCTCATGTCATATTCAAATTTTCTGAGATCACTGAATGGGGGTTTCAAGAGCTGTAAACCATAATTTTCAAGATTATGGCAAGAAACAAATACAGCCTTGAACTATTTCACTTTGTGAAACTCTATTGTGGATTAATGACAATTGAATTATTGAAATTATTTAACATTTCCAAAATATTCTAATTTACTGAGCTGCTCCTGTATATTGTGTCATACAGTGGAGCCTAATCAAATCCTTCATATAGCCTACATGATGAAATTATTAAAAATATTGATATAATATCTTGAAATTAGAATAATCCAAGCCGCACAGCTATAAAGGCCCAGACATTCAAGAAATAAAAGTGAAAATCATTGTTCATACCGCCCCACCCTAACACAAGCACATACATAAGATGACAAATGTCAGAAGTATGACGCTTGTGAAGTTGTTTCCCAAAAGTTTCGCCCAGTTTCCTTCGTATGACAATTTGTGGTGTATGCATCACCTGTCATGTCAAATTCCTTGTGATGAAATATGTTTAGCAAAGTAGCTCTCATGTTTAGCTTTCCTCTTTCGTTTGCAATGGAACACATGATTCAATATTTCCTGCACTTAGAATTTTTTATTTTATTTTGCGGATGCAGTTTGGGCGGAGAAACCCAGGGCCGCTCCTGGGCCCATGTGGTGCAAAGGTGTGGGATAACACATTTGCATTTCTTTCCTTGGCAGTTGGATGCGTGGTGACACCACATCTAAATGGTTAAAACAGCCCGGTGGGATATGAACAATACTACTATTTGGCACCAGGACGTGTCTGTTGTCTGGCCATAACGGAGACAAATGCAACAAAGCCCTCAGTCACTCTTTGGAGATTTCCTGCCCCCTCCTAACCTGACATGCCAGAGGAATTGTGGTCACAAGTCCATCTGGGGAGCCGTACTCAAAATGTTTTGTGAATGGCTGTACTTTAAAATGAAATACTTGGCAGTTGATTGGATGACCCACCTGGTCGTTTTCGCTGTCGGCACCATGGTCGGCACACCTAAACCACACCGTATAGCTCTAAACACGACGCTGATTGGAAAACCACGCCCGTATAGCTATAAACACGACGCTGATTGGAAAACCACGCCCGTATAG
>JAODOY010000017.1:1926625-1944250 GCA_025399855.1 Forbesichthys papilliferus | reverse complement strand
CCCCCCCCCCCCCCCGCATGTTGTCTGTGGGCCGGGCGCTGAGTCTTAACTTTCCTCTGCAGTGGCAGGCGGTCTCGCCGTCGGAGAAGACCCCCGATCTGAAAAGGGCTTTAAGGACCCTGCTTAGTAAAATGAAGGTAAAGTCAACAGCTGCCAACAACCTCCCACCGAACACTGAGCACTGTGTGTGTGCTCGGCATTACAGAGCAGATAGAGGGTACTGCTGCATTAGACACAATCTTATCCAAGCCTTTCACCACCATGGTCCCCTACACCATGTCCACCAAGGCTTTGCCAGTGGCCAGTGTTGTTGGCTGGCCTTCTCACGAGCACGCCCACTGTCTCTGGGAGGGGGGCATCGGCCTGCTTAGGCCCCCAGGCCTGTTTTCTCCTTCTGAATGCATCTGGGTTTTGTTTTTTTTTTGTTTTTTTTTGCCGTGTGTTGTTGGAATGGCGTCACTGTTCTCCCGAGCCATTCCACCTACCTGTATCCACCGCTGAGCATGTGTTGTCCATCTTGCTTCATGGAGGCCTGCTCCTCGACACTGATCATACGCTGACAAGTTCCAAGCACGTCTAAGGATGATTGTGTGTGTGGGGGGGTAGCTTTGTAGCACAGGATTCTCCCCAGGATGTTAGGAGGCTTGTGATCTGGAGATTATTCCAAGAGTTTGAAATAATCTTTTGTTGTTATGATGATCTTGTTTTGTGAATGTATGATTTGGGGAGAATTCTGGGGTCTATCTGAAATGACAGACTTGGTGGGGATGTGTGTTTTACTGCCCTGAATCTACAGGTAACTCTTTTAGGCAATGCAGCTGGGCAACATTCCTCCAGAGCAAAGTGTGAATTCATAAGATAGGTAACAAGCTAAGTAACATAGGGAAGAATACAGTAGCATTGTCAAATACTGCCCATCTACATTGACTAAATATGTTCTGTGATCTCCAGTGGCCCAGTGTCTATCCCAGTGTCTAGCAGTCTATAAAGCAACACTCCTTGATTAGTGTCTAGGATTGCCCTTGTGGTTAAAAGCCAGCATTACATAAACATTGTTTGTTTGCTTGACACAGCGCTATATAAACATTTAATTATTTAATTATCAGAGAGCCTTGTCCTGCTATGAAGACAAGAAGCCTCCATTCACATACTGTATTTCTTTATATATATGTACCAAAAGAAAGAGAGTTACGCCAACGGAAGTTCAAAATTGTCAACAGTCACATGGTTCACGGAGAGGCAAAACCTATGGCAAAATAGTTCCCGGAAGTGCTCAGTGGGCAGTTTGAATACATGTATACAGCAATATAACTCAATTTTTGGGTAATTACTTGTCAATTAATGCACAGATTTATATTTAAAATATAGTTTAACTTCTGGGAATTATTTTGAGGCTCCACGATCCACCGTTGCTGTGAAAAAAAAAAACTGTCCATTGGAGTGAACGGGGGTGGCCGCGACTCTCTTTACATGGCTCCGATATGTTTCTCATCCTTTCCCAGAATTCGATTTTCTGTCATTTTAATTCTAACGCTGCACATTCCTCTCTTCAAAAAATGGAGGTGTTTATTTTAAGGTCTGCCTGCTAAGAGTTTGTCATGAGGCTTTAAACAAAGATGTCCTTATGATTATATAATATATACTTTCATACTTTTTTTGCATTCTAGTTTAGCATCCATTGCATGATATACAGAGAAGCCAACTACTCGGTTTTTATCTTTAACATTATTACCCTAAATGTGTTGGGGTAATCCGACACATGGGATCATTTCATTACCCACTCGAGTACATTCCCACTGGAACAGAGAACCTACAACATGCGTACATGCAGCTTATTTATTTGGCTGATAGGCCATGCAACATTCCTTCTGTTGTAGAAGTAGGATATGGACCATTTGTTTTGCACGTTTTTATTGACCCCTAAGAGATTAGTTTGTTTTCTTGTTAACTGAACAACAGTATGGTCAATTGAGCCGCACATCCGCTCGTGAGGCAGAAAGTACGGTAACGTCACGCAAGGGGAAGGCAGCATTACTCTCAGGCAATCATTTAAAGACTGCTGCCTTTGTTTATATATATATACTGTATATAAATAATGCACGGTGTTGTCCCCCCCCCCCCCCCATTGCATTTTTAGTAAGTATCAAATTCAATATCAAATATTAACCATCTGATTGGTGCTTCTCTCTCTCTTCCCACTCTGTCTGTGCTCTCCCCCCCCACCCTCTTCCTTCCATCTGTCTCTCTGTCTATCGGCCGGCGTAGGCCTCGGACTCCCCCCGCCACTCCACGGCCTCCAACAGCTCCACCTTCAGCAGCCCCCCCAGCCCGGCGTCGCCCCACAAAACCAAGTCCCTGTCCCTGGAGAGCACAGACCGCATGGCCTGGGACACATGAGCCCGCCCGCCCGCCCGCCAGCTGACACAGGCACAGGACTCCAATCCCTGTCTGCCGCCACGCCCCTCTGGGCCGCCCTGGCTCAGCCAATCATACCTTGCTGAAATACACCCCCAGCCACAGTCACACACACATATACATACACACTTCCCATAAAGCTGCACCACTGGTCCCTACTTAATATCCGTTCCTTTATACAACACTTATTTTCCCCCGTTGGCCGAAATGCCCTCAGACAGGTAGTGTGGATGTGCTGCGAGTGTCTGCCTTTGTACGTTTGAGCGAGGAGTGTGTGCTTGTTTGGAAAGGTGTACAATATAGGAACGAACGCCCCTCCCCTTTCCCCCCTTCCACATCCCATCGGCTCTTTTGCGAACGTCCCCATCCACCGAAGCGTTGCTCTTCGACCACAGTACTTTGATCACAGCACTCGACCTCCCCACCCCACCCCACCCCCCCACTGTCTGTCCCGGTGAATCGCCTCGTTCAGAGATGCAAAAAGAAAAACCTCAAGGTGAAACGACAAGGAAGATTACTATGGAAAGAAAATGATTTGTACTTGTACATAGGACCCTTTGGGTTTTAGGGGACGATGTTTTAATTTATTTATCGGTCTTTAGATGAGGAAAGGGAGCTGCTTCTAGACCCAAAGTCAGCTCAGACGCTTTCTCTTTGTGGGTGTCGCTCGTCAACAGCTGAAGTCGGGGACATTTAAAATGTAACAAAAAAAAAAGGAGTTGCAAAGAAAGCAATGTTTTATTTTTCTTCTTTTCCTTTTTATTTCTTCCTTTTTTTTCCCTCTTTGCTTTAATAATTACTTCTAAGTGCAGTGACGTTCTAATTTCTTAAAACATCAGCAAAAAGCTATAGGCAGCGTTGCAGACAGTGGAGGTGTCTTTTTTCTTGTTCTATAAACATAGGCGCAGGCCTTTTCATCTTAGAGAGCCTCATTTAGCACGTAGATGCCGCCAGAACAGGCTATACTGTACGATGTCACCGCTCCTTATGCTAACCTCTCAGTGCTAGTGACGCCATTCAGCCACCTGGGACCACATTCAGCCACCTGGGACCACATCCACGTAGACTAGACCTTACCATTGACAACACCGCTTTCACTGAACACCAAACTGACCAAGCTACGAACGCCTGTATTCCCCCCATCACAATAATGTACATAAGTTCTAAGTAGAGAGTAATATATAAGGAAAATACTATAGAGACAAATACACAGACGCGGGAATAACATTTTTGTTTTGTTTTAAGTTGGAGAGGGGGGAAAAGGTTTTGTTTTAGGTGTGATTTTTCTTTGGGGGGTTGTATTCACACGAAAGCCATTTTAAACTACTTTACATTCTTTCTTTTTTACAGATTGATTTTAGATTTGTCATGTTTTTCTACTGTATGTATGACTCATTTTGTTTTTGCCCCATCCCCGACCACTTGGTTTGCATTTTGAGTTAAGATCCTATTTGGCTACTGTGCTAAAAATATGTATTTATCACTTGATAATCCTATCAGGGAATATCCTATCAGACGTGTATATGCTTACAGACTTCGAGGTCCCAAACCGTTTCAGTGCTTTCACTGCTCCCTGTGTCAAACAGCATGTAAACAAACACATCTCGTAAACCGACAGATCACTTTGGAGGAAGCTCTTTTGTACCAAAAATGGTGAGGAAAATAGAATGTCATGGTGACACTACAATTGTAAAATACAGAAACACTAATGGTTGAACTAGCACTAAAATTGAAATGCCAAGTACAAAAACCTCCCATTAAACTAACCTCACTGTTAACTGTTTGTAATTGGGCTGGTCTTCAAATCACACCCACAATTTACTTTGTTTGCAGCCTTGTGAGATAGTGATGCCCAGGAATACAATATTATGCTGCAAACCTACTTCAGTTTGCCTTGCAAACTCTGCTCTTACTTTGTATGGCATCAGTAAGGGACAATGAGCACATTAGTAGCACACTAATAAATCACAATACACTACAGTACTATGTGTAAAAAACATTAGCATTTAAGGCTTGCAATTCTTTATGTATAGTTTCTTATTGATTGACAATGCATAAAGAAAAACTATGGATTGGAATTACTTTACAATCTATAGTATAAGAACTACATATGATGCCTGATAAGCATTTCATGTATACTGACAGAAGGTGTTGCGTACTTACAATGTGCTTTTGAGAAACCCAGCCACAATTTGTCGGTCGCATGGATTTTTGCAATATTGCAAATTTGAGCAAAGCCGTCTCCTTACCCTCATTACGTGTTGACATTGGGACTTATTTAGGGAGAGGTGTTGCTGTTGCTGAATTTGCTATCAGATTTTGGTGTTGGATGTCCATGTCTTTGTCTAAGTTTCTGGGTGGATAAAAGTGTACCCTAACCTTAGCAAAGGCAGGTGATTTTAGTTAAGGTTGTCTGAGAGTCCATAAGGGGACAGGAGGTTTTGCCTTTTTTTTTTCTCCTAAATCTTTATCACAGCTACTGCAATGCAACAAAGTAGCTTTAGACGAGCCTTTCCAAGTATTTTTAGAACTCCATTTTATATTAGAATGACATGAGTAACTGGTGCACCAGGCTTTGAAAGGCCTGGTTTTATTCCATTAACCCCTCTGAAAAGTTATTGAGCTAGCAGCCCCAGTTGTTGTTGTCCAACTGCTGCATTGTAGCTGTAGAATGTATGACTTGAGTACTAGGAGTATATCCCAAGTATTTAACTGGCCAAGTATTTTATATTGCGCAAACCAATAGCCCTGGTGTCCCACTATAAGAAGAGAGCAAAAAAAAAAGAAATCTCAGGAAATGTCAGAAGAACCAATGAATATTTTCATCTTAATGAAAAGTAGTGTGTTAGGACGTGGGAGGGATGGATGAATAGGTGGTGGGAGAGGCTGCGCCAGAAACCTAAACTGAACTGTAGTGTTTATGTAACCAGGGTGGTATCTGCGAGAAGAGATGTAAAGAGGACTCAAGACCGCGTTGAAAAATATTTCAGTATGATTACAAAGTGTCGGATTCAGGTGGTGACGTGGTTTGGCTGTAGTTTCAGGCTGAGCCACAGAGGTGACCATTTAAACCAGGGTTCTTCTACATGTATGACTCCATGGACCCCTACCAGGATAGGGACCCACATTATAAACCTGTTTCAGGTCACTTTGTCCCCTCATATTGATCGTTTAAGCTGCTAATCTAGCCAAGCAGTAGGTCTACCTAGTCTCTACAGGTTTGTATGATGCCCTTGTGATAAATTATTGCGTTCTGTGCGTACACTAAGTTTAGATTAATGTAATCACTTTAATATGAGAATGGCTTGGGGAAGAGAGAGCGGGAGGGAGGGGGGGCGGGGGGGGGGGTTACAACTTTCAGCAGACCTATTTTAATACCTCACGCAACCCATAGGGGTTCATGGACCCCCACCCCTGTTGAAGATCACTGGTTAAGCAAAAAGGAAAAGAATAGAATCAAACGCCTTTGCATTTCAGTGAGGTCTTATCTACAGTACCTTCTATATTATTT
This sequence comes from Forbesichthys papilliferus, assembly GCA_025399855.1. Lineage (NCBI taxonomy): Eukaryota > Metazoa > Chordata > Actinopteri > Percopsiformes > Amblyopsidae > Forbesichthys > Forbesichthys papilliferus. Next base: position 1,938,324 of record JAODOY010000017.1, on the reverse strand, counting down.
TGCTCTTTCATATCATATTACACTTTTTTTCTAGGATTGCTTTGTAATAATTTGTACAGTTTTGCATGTTTTAGATGTAATCATTTGTTTTCAGTTTGATGTTTTACTTGGACTTGCTCCTTTTTGAACGGTTTGGGCGTTTTACTGAGGATAACCCACTACAGGTGATGTAGATTCTTTTTTGCACAAAACAAAAAAATATTTAAGGTGTAAGGTCAAAATAAAATAATGTATGGAACTGGCCACGTGTATGTGGAGAACTCATATTAACCTGACTCCGATGTATTTCAATAAAGCGGAGAGCTGTTACAAATACAGATCCGGTGTGTTGTGTACTTTTCTTTTTGGAAAGGTCCTTACCGTACTCATGTATTTCCAAAGGAAAAAAAAATCTTTATTACAAATTTCACAGATAAACTGCAAGAGTTCCATTTTTACATTTATGCACATGTGATGACAGTAGACCATCCACAGGGCTAATGTTCACACTAGTCAAGATAAACTTGTTCTGTTTGCAAATGTGACAACTCTACACTAATTTAAAAGGGCAAACCATTTGCTTTTCTAATATTTATAGCATAAGGCAGGAGTTTGGGATGTAGCTTTGTTCTTGTATTCTAGCCCTTGAAAAAGGCTGACTAACCCCGGCATCATATGGACTACAAGAACAGGTCTCTTCTCCCAATCAATCACAGCATAGCACGGATACCAAGTGCAACAGACATTTTTAAAAAAGAAAACATTTTCACTTTTTAGACACCAGACCTGGATTTTCATGAAGGATGACACTTAAGTACAAAGTATTGCCAGTAACAATTTTGCAAGTATTGATAAGATAGAACTTTTTCAAAGGCATACTGCATTGTTAAATAACCCTTTTCCACTTCATCCTTTTAAATGACAGGACAACAGCAGATGTATCGGCCTCCGAATCCCAAATACACAACTATTGGTCACAAGTAAAAGGGGAAAAAAGACTCAGCGGCAAAATGGTTACTGATAATTGAATAAGAAATGTTCTGCTCTACAAACAAACTCCTAATTTAAGTAAAATCCTCCAAACCAACCGTATAAAAAGACAATTCATGAGTTAGAAATATTGATCACATTGCAATCCTTGGTAGGCTCAGATAAAGTTCAGATTCAGTGGATTGTCCTGGAAGCAATCTTTGAGTTGTTGTAGAGGATCCAGATATGTCCCATATTACCACAAGCATCAATGCACAAATGTCATTGGTCCACGTCAAGACGGTTTTGTATTACTAAGTGGTTTTATAAGATAATTATCCCGATGCTTCTTATGAAGCTGACAGGGTGTTGTAAGGCATGAATTCACACCAGCATCCATCATTCACACTGCTAACTAAGCCAGGTGTAGCATACTTAAACTCAAAACTTCTAACCTCCAAAAGATAAAACAAAATGGCCGCTGCCATTCACATAAAAATCAGTTGGGGCTAAGTACACGATACATACTTATGGCTCGTTTTGATATTCCTCAGTGCTCATTAAATAGAGAAGTCCTTCCATTCCACGTGACCTAAAGCCCACATGATCGTGTTTACCGTGAGAATAAAAGCACTTCTGACCGATTCAAATCCGCCCCCAGTAGATCTACGTGGAGAGACCCCCTACAGATGAGGCTAGTTAGTTAGCTGCCTTGATAGCATCAGAAACTACATCAGTTCAATGTCACGCCGCGCCTCCCTCCTCCTCCAGCACCCTGTGGATCCCGTTGCCGGGGGCGCTCTGTATCGCCGGGCCAGTGCCTGTGAGGTCCCTCACGCTGCTGTGCCGCGATTGGCTCTCCAGGCGCTGGGCGGAGCCCTGCCGCGACAGGCCGTCCAGGCGGCCCGTGCTGCAGTGTCTGGAGTGGGACTTGTCGGGAAGGCGGGGCAAGCTGCCGTAAGGGGGCCGTTCCTCCACGGCACGAGAGCTGGAGGTGTGTCTGGGAGGAGGAGATGAGAAGGGAATGCATTATCTATACCACCCTCTGCCACTAGATGGCCCTCTAGAGCACAATGTCACACCATTATCAGAACAGCAGGCTGTGTGTCTGGGAGGAGGGGGGTGAGAAGGGAATGCATTATCTATACCACCCTCTGCCACTAGATGGCCCTCTAGGGCACCCCCATCTCAGGCCAAAGCAAATGCTTTGTTGGACACACACACACACACACACACACACACACACACACACACACACACACACACACACACACACACACACCACTAGTACTGACACACCATCCACATTAACAAGCAGGCTGTGATTGGCAGCTACAGCTCATATCCACGGTTGCCCACCTGCCATCACGTGAGCGGTGAAGGCTGCCATGGTAACTGCTCATCTTGGAGCGCGCCGATCCCGCCCGGCTGGTGCTTCCGCTGGGCGGCTCGTCCAGCATGGCCAGGTGGGTGGAGGAGGCGTGGGTGGAGGTGCCCTGGGTGGAGGTGCCCCGGGACTTCCTCGCGACGGGCGCCCCGGGGTCCCGGAGCAGCAGCCGGGTGAAGTCGGGCTCCTGGAGCACCTGTCGGCTGTCGTTGACCATCTGGCTGCAGGGGAGAGAGAGAGAGAGAGAGAGAGAGAGATTGTGGGTAGGGAGACCGCAGGAAGGTGGAGATCGACAAGGGGAAGGAGGTGGATTGGAGGAAAAGGATAGAGTCAGAGGCGATGGTACAGAAGGTTAATGCTCTGAGAGGAGGGTCTGAGAGAGCCTGTGTTCCCTAGGACTACACTGGACAGCTTGTTATGTGGATGTGGTTTGTTTTCCATGTGAACGTTGCCATTGAACAGCCCTTTGAGACGGTAATGTGATTAAGGCCTATATGAATACACTTAAGGCAAGTCGTTGGCAAGTGGCGGCCACTCTGGTCGACTGACGCAACTGCACTGTGTTAGTGAAAACCGCAGACCCATTTAGCTTTAAAATTCGCCTGAATGCACCAATGACTTCCCTGACAGCAAAGAGAAATCCAATAGGTGTCATGTTATGCTTTCACTAGGGCCAATATAAATAAGAATGTCAATTCAAAGCTAATATTTCATCATAGAAATGTTATCCGATGCAACTTCAAGGGGTTTGGTATCTGGTGCTGAACGGACCACGCTCAGCCTGCAAATAGATTTATATTGATATGTATTTGGCTGTGTGTCTGTAATGCACTCCTATGTGACTGTAGAAACACCGCACACAGCGCTACCGCTATGCGTGTGCCGTGCGTGTGAAAACACGTCACCGGTCGGCTTCCAATACGTACTCTTTCCGTCGCTTGCCGTGGAAGAAGCTGGCCCATTCGAAGCAGGTCTTCTTGCTGCCCACCCAAAAGATGGAGGGGATTCCAACGATTAGCATCATCAGGTACTTGATCAGGAACAGGGCCAGGTCTGGGCGGCTCGTCTTCTCCACCTGGGGGCGCACATGCGCGCACACACAATGAGGTTTGTGTTACACAGTATGGTACAATGAGGTTTGTGTTACACAGTATGGTACATTTGTATGTTTACGACAGTAGTGGTATAGTAGTGTTTCAAAGCCATGCCCAAGTGTGTGCGTGTGTGTGTGTGTAACCAGTACATATATGCACATATTTAAGTCAATATACCGTCCATTCAGACTTAATAAGACTTCTAAGAAACTTCTAAGTGTTTCCTGACAACATCAGTGTAGTTGTTGTGACTCTCTCTGTGCTTGTTCTATCATCCAGCTAAATGTGCTTTGCTCTGATTTCCGGGTGCCTGGCGGGGAAGGCAGCTGAAACACTACATACCTGTCCACCACTCCATCTGGATCCGCTTAACACAAACTGTACACTAGAGGGCCGGGAAGTAGAGATAATTCAAAGCTGTACTGTACTGTAGAGCTTTCATCGGGCCTGAAATGTTGAACCAGACATGGACCGAGACCTACAAAATTCTATTCTCCGAGCCCCACCCACGTGCATGAGTCTATATTTATCTTTTTCCTGGGGCTACAGCTAGATTGAGGATCTGACCTGCCTCTCTAGAACACAGAAAGAAAGAAAAAAACAGTAAAGCTAAAACTGTTAAAAATGATATGTCCATTGTTTTGACCAGTTTTGAGTGTTTATAAGCCCCTAGTTAAACATTAATTTCTTAATATCACTCAAAAGCTTTACAATTCACAATTTTATTTTTGTAGTCTTGGTGTGAAGGCTTGGTGTGGATGGGTTCATGGTGCATCTATGCAGTACTTCATTTTATTTAGCGTTAAAAAGCCTTTGTATACACTTACAATATAGTGAGATATTCATATACTTGTGGGTTATGGTTAGATAACAGGTAGTGTTACAGAGTGATGAGAGCGTATTTCCTTTTATTTTTTACATTTAGATGTTCAGATTACTGTATAGAAATCTCCACAGCTGCTACTGACATGGAAGCATAAAAGCTGGCATCTCAAGCTAACCTGACAGTTGAAGGAGATAATAGCTTCTATTACCAAGTCTCTGTTATCTTCCTCTGTCTGTGTGAGGAGAGCTCATCCCTGCAACTCTGCCTGGCCCAGTCAAAACCAGACTAACAGCATTGTGTGTGTGTGTGTGTGCGTGCGCGTGTGCGTGTGTGTGCGTTAGCAGCATTAGCTGTTAGCATCTGCTGCAATGTGAGGTGAGGCAGTGGGACCTCACGTGTTCTGCTCCAGCAGAAGTGACGCACTGGATTAGCACTGCACTGTAGAACAAGGCTATGAGCTAGCAGGGTTTAGCTTGGGAGTACCAGCACACACACACTCAGTACAGGTGTCTACTGGGACAGATGGGTACGGCCAGAGCCATGCATAAAGAGAGTCGCATGATCCCCGTTCACGCAAATGAAAGTTGTTTTTTTTCCCCCCACAGCAATGGCGGATCGTAGAGCCTCAAAATAGTTCCCGGAAGATAGCCGCAAATACTAAAAGTAAATGTATATATAATGTACTTCCCCCACAGAAATAAGGACAGAAGAGTAGACTAAATCATGCCTGTGTGTTGAGGCCTATGCCTAAAGTAATACATATATTTGACAACCCTTTCTGCATTCCATATATTTTTATTAATTGTGGCAGGGTTCCTGTATGTAATGTTTTCCTTTAAATAAAAATACATTTCCACCCTACATTGATGCAGAAAAGGCACAAATTGTTCCATAAGAATTCACCGAATTCATTCACAGAATGCAGAAAATGTATTTATATGTGTACTTGTGTTTATATGTTAATTAAGTAATACATTAGTAGAGGTAATTTCAGATCCAAGAGCGACTGTATTATCAAGTTAGAATTGAATAATAAAGGGTCTGTCCCATTAGCACACATGAGAATATACTACAGAGATGAACTTGTTCAGTTCCCATGTTGAGCTACTCCTATTGCCTGTTTTGTGGGAATAAAATCTGTTTGGATCAAACCAATGACTATCAGGATCTGCTTCACATCGCAAAACCTATTATTACTAGGCCTATTGTTAAGTAAGTGTCTTTCATCAAGCAATGAAAAGATATGGCCTTTCTTAGATAAATAATATTAGATAAATAATAATAATAATAATAAATGTGTTCTGGGTAATGAAAGTAACCATAACTGGGCCTTCTAGTAAACATATGTCCTCTGTTAAATGTCTAACCATATTTAATAACATAAATGTTCTTCATTTTAGTTGGTTGCCTGGATCATTAGATCATCTAAAGATTATCTTTTCACCATAGCAATTCATGCGTTGCATTACTGTAAATACCTAATGTTTTTGGTTCTTTATGTACAGTGTAATGTATTAATGCCGTAATGTGATCTTCTTAAAATAAGTTGTTCTTAGCTAGCCGTCAATGTTTTTTAACGGGTTGGAAACCTTCTACATAACAACTCCTGTGCACCTCTCTCCTACCATCCCCGAACACAAAACCCCAGTTCAAACAGGAAACACAACAGGCCTGTGTGGTCTCACACAGGTCCTCTCATGTGCAGCGAGCCCGGGTTGGGTGGAGCGACGGGGAAGGAAAAACACGGCTGTTTGAATTATTAACAGGCAGCTAGGGCAGATGAGTGGGAGAGCATGTATGTGCTTTAGCTGGAGGCCACTGCAGCTCAATGAAGTGCTCCTGCTAGCGCAGATGAGTAACTTGAGAGTCAACTCCTTTGTGCTTGTGTAAAAAGGAAATATGCCCATGAAAAGGTGCACATATCTGTCTAAACGTGCGTTATGCATCTGTACTCATTCGACCTGTATAGAGTACATCTCTGATGTTGCTCTGCAAGAGAGGTGGGCTCATGGACTAGAGTGACCTCTCCCTGCTGAAGTGGTGTTTTAAGGTTTCTTGGCTACCAGGAGCGCTTTGCATGTTAGCGCTTGTGATGAGTGATATAGAGAGCTGTGGTTAGTGTAGTCCAGAGCCATGTGAAGAGAGAGTCGCGCCATCTCCGTTCACTTCAATGGACCGTTTTTTCCCACAGCAACAGAGGCTTAAAATAGTCCCCGGAAGTTAGCGTAAATACTAAAACCCTATACATACTATTTTAAATGTGGCTGTTAGCACTGTCACTCACAAGTTAATATCCCTTATTCCGGTGCAATGCTAGTGGAATGCTTTATTTACTAATTTCAATTGTTACAATTATTTTAAGCAGTAACAGTAGCCTACTTATCTAACAGATATACAATAGCCTACATGAAAACACCCAGCGGCTGTGAATTTGACATTGAGTTATGTAGTTGGTTGTTGTGCATGTAAGGTCAAAATACCTCTCCTGTTAAGTAGGCGGATCTTGATGCAGTTAGCCAAGTCCCAGAATTTACACAAGTAAATCTGGCTTTGCAAGACTAGGGCTAGTATAGCTAACAATTGTTAGCCAATATACTAGCTATAGCTAACCTACATGTTTGCTATGCTATCTTAGCTTACCTACATTAGCTATTCTAGTTATAGCATTTCACCTGGTAGGGGCAGGGGATGTGGTACTCGCGGCACCTCTCCTGGACCCAGGTGGTCTCCCAGACGGAGCGGTGGCTGTCCTCGTACAGGTAGCAGGCCAACACAGTGAGCAACGGTGCCAGGTAGAGAGCCGAGAACACCCCGATGCGGATCATGAACTTCACAAGCTTCTCCTGGTTCTCCTTCTCTAAAGGAATCTCCATGCGCACGCGGTTCAGCGCCGCGATGCCCGCCAGCAACAGGGCCACGCCCACCTGAGCGCAGAGAGGGGGGGTGCAGTCAGACATTACCATCATGGAGAGAGAGAGAGAGAGAGAGAGAGAGAGAGAGAGAGAGAGAGAGAGAGAGCGTGCTGAAAAAAATGTATCCGGTACTTCACAGCCCTGGCTCCATAAAAAGGAACATTAAACTGCCTTTAACGAAATATTTTTAAAAAATATAACAGGCGTGCCATCAAGCAGTAACGTTTATAAGATATTAAGACATTGACATCCACCCCTCCTCCCCTCACCAGCACGTCCAGACACAGCGGAGCCAGCAGGAACCAGCGCAGCGCCGTGGCGTCGTACAGCCCCACGAAGCACACCCCGCTCACGCTGTCGCCTTCGATCTTGTTCATGGCCAGCAGCGTGACGGTCAGCGCCCCGGGCAGCCCCCAGGCGCAGGCGTGGAACAGCAGAGCCTTCTTCTCGATGGCCTCGCTGCCCCACTTGGGCACGGCCGCCAGGAACCAGGTGACGGTCAGGATGACCCACCACACGCTGCCCGCCATGGTGAAGAAGTACAGCACCATGAAGAGCAGGGTGCACACCTGGAGGGTGGGAGGACGTCAAGCACGAGCAGAACGTGGTTCTGGAAGGTTCTCCAGTACATTTAGACAATACTGATGAAAACACTGTAAGACAATGTAACACTGAACAACAAACTGATGATTGGCTGGCTACACCTTCTGCACACGTACGGATAATCATTTCCTGTTTACCAGTAGCTCGGTTTAAAAATAATCATCGACAGCTTATGATCCATTTCTATGTAAAACTGCTGCGTACACCTCGAGTAAAACATTTAAATAGACGCCGCATCTCTGGCGCTGCTCTCATACTAGTGCAGCCGGTTCCATTGATTATTCTAGAAGCGCTAACGTTAGCATACGCGGTCGATGTAGCCTGGCTGTAACAACAGACCAAAACCAGAAGCTTGTGTGAAGACGTACTTTATTATGGGATCCCTGCGTCACCGTTGACGCTCTGAACCTCCCGGGACTCGCCGCGTTACAGGAGACCCTGTCCTCCAGCAGGAAGCCCAGGAAGAACACCAGGGACACCATCATGTAGCACACGGCGTAGAAGATGATGGGCCGCTCCGGGTAGCGGAATCGCGACACGTCGATGAGGAACGTCAGGAAGGTGAAGAGCGTGGCCGACAGGCACACGATGGACACCACGCCGATGAAGTAGCGGGCGAACGCCAGCTCCTCGCCCTGGAAGTACATGTTGGGGCAGGGGGGCGAGCAGTCGCGCACCCCCAGAAAGGAGTAGCCCAGGTCGGGGTCAATCTTGAGTTCGCGGGGGCACCAGAAGCCGTAGTCCCGCTGCACCGAGACGGTTGAGCCAGTGCTCTCCGAGCTGGACAGGAGGTCCGCGGGACGTGGGTAGGCCTCGTCGCAGTCTGGGAATCTAAGGAACACCATCAGTTACTTTGCAGTAGCAGCAACACACACATATACATTGGTGCGTTTCTCTTTTGTATAGTGCACACATTGCCTTTTTAATTTGTATTCTTAAATATTATTTTTTGCCTTGTTTTCTTTCCTGTTCCCCACTTGACTTTTGCTAGGTTTTCATTATACATAATTTGATCTTAACTGATTACACAGATTTTTTCCCCACATAAAAAAAGCCATCCCATAAACATTTTTTTTTTTTAAGTTTTTATATACACACACACACACACACACACACACACACACACACACACACACACGCCCACACAGTATGTGTGGGCCCACACAGCCCACATATTATTATTATTAGTATTAGTATTATTAAATAAAAATAAATATAATTTAAATGAAATTAAATGTAAATTATTATAAAATAAATTAAAAATAAAATAAAGCAGGCCAGCTAACGGGCACTCCAGTGCATTCCTCCTTTAACAGATAGACAGACAAGCTCCAGATAACAATCACCTGCAAGGGCAGGGTGGCACGCCCACCGCAGGAGCCCGGCTAATCCCGGCTAATCCCACCCCCCACCAACCTGCCGCAGTCCATCTGGTCGGGCCAGGTGAGGCCAAACATGTCCATGAGCTTGTAGCAGTCGCTGCGGGCCTGCAGGCAGAGGCGTCGGCAAGGCAGGGTCACGCGGCCGTACTCCGTGCACACGGGGGCGTACAGCGCACACAGGAACATCCTCAGCTCCCGGGAGCACTGCAGGTTCACCATGGGATGGAATGGCTGCAGGGGGAGGGTGAATAATGTATGAAATATGAAATAGAGGCTTCACATTGTTTGCTGGGGAGACACAGACAAGGTACGAACGCATGTGTGTGTGTGTGTGTGTGTGCACAGCGGGCTACGAGATATTGTGCGACACAAATAAGATACTAAGAAATACAATATATTGTATTGTATATTGTATATTAGGATAAACAATAATAATGCAGGTTTTTACAAAACAAAACAAAATCATAATTTTTTTCTAAATTCTGGAATAATCTCAATCTTGGACCTGATGTTGAAAACCAGTCCTGTACATCACACAATATCAGGAATACAACATGTGTCAAAATACAAACAAACAAAAATATATATACACAATGTGTCAAATACAAACATCAACAGTTGTTATTTACATTTAAGGCATTTGGCAGACGCTTTTATCCAAAGCGACTTACATGTAGTACATATGTCAGTAGTTGGACAGGTCCTATACCAGCAAGTGTGTACCAGGTGTATTTACATGTATGCTACAGAGCTTTCTGTGCGGGCAGTTTTCATGGCTACCTCAAATAGGGAAAGTTTCATTTCCGCATGGTGGACTGAAAATAGCGGGAGGGAGGAGAGGTTAAGAACTAAGATAAAACTTATTTATAAGTATTATTCATGTGTTTAGGTGGACTAGCATGTCCAGAGCCGAACACTTCACACATATCCACTGTAGATGTTGTTGTGGAATATTTGGGCAGATCTGGTATTAATTATAATGTGTTATTCTCTGATGACACAAAACATATTAGTATATTTTATATTCAAACAATATGTAGAGCATGCATTGTGACACTTTATTGACGTTGGTACATGAACCTCCAGTTTGCTTTTCAAGATAAGTATACAACAGTATATTGTCACAGTTAATACAGGACAGATGAAACACACATTGTGCACTAGTACCCTCGTCATGTCTAGTCACATCTTGATGAATGTGGCTAATGCTACAGCCACATTCATTATCCTATCGAATGTGGGAGGTATCCACAATGGACACCACGCTACAGAGTACTAGAGAAAATGCAGAAAACATAAGCATGATAAAAAACATTAAGCTAAATGTCAAACATCCTACAGACAAGGACAAGCGTCCATTACAAACAGCTAAAGGACCACAACGTCACATTATGGGGTGGAGCATACTGTATTGACATTGTTTCTAGAGATGAGCTAGCAACAACCACAGTCCCCTTGCCTGACAACCAGCCCCCTCATATAATCTCACACAGCCCCTCCCCCAAACCGCTTCTATAGGGAACAAGGCCTGGTGACCCCCGCAGCTCCCCTACACACACACACACACACTGTATTTGGGGTGGGGCGGTAGTAGCTGACAGAATCTACTGTGTTGAGAGAAGACCACGCTGTGAGTGACATACTGTCGCGCACACACACACACACACCGGCTTCAGCACATTATTAACACCCGGACACATGAACGGTTTCCAACACATTAAACTCCCCCCCCCCACACACACACACAAACAGTTTCCAACACATTAAAACACACACAGGTTTCAGCACATTATTAACACCCGGACACATGAACGGTTTCCAACACATTAAACCACACACACACACACACACACACACACAGGTTTCAGCACATTATTAACACCCGAACGGTTTCCAACACATTACACACACACACACACACACACAGAGCCCCTGGGGGCCCGTGTCTTTAATATGCAAATCCCTGTAGGAATGGACTACATGCAGGAGCTGTGTGCAGGAGGGCAACACAGTGATTATGGCAGTGCATAGATGCTCCGTAGGGGCAGGTGTATGCATCCGGCATGCTGTGTCTATGCATGTGTTCTACGCATGTGTAAATGCACCTTATGTTGGGAAACCTCCAATTTCATTGTATGGATCTCTGTGCAATGACAATAAAAGATCATCTTATTATCTTATCTTACTAGATGTGTTTCATAAAGAGCCAAAGAGACCTTGGTCTTTACGACAAAGGGGAAAAGGATTACAGGCAGGGTGCAATTGGACAGGGATGGTTATATTAATGGGGCAGCCAACACTATGGTGATCACACGTTGCTGCAGGCAGAAAACAGGTTAATTCAAGCTCGACCTAATTTTCCACAATGAAGTCCATATGGAGTAGATACAGTCCAGAATCATAAATTGTTCTGTATGTGTGTTTTGCCAGCTGTGTGGTAGGGGTGCACAATATATCGATTCAGTATCGATATCGCAATATCACGTTGCGCAATATCATATCGAAAATGTTGCAATATTCAGTTTATTTTGTGGAGAGATGCGTCCA
>JAODOY010000017.1:1901088-1926525 GCA_025399855.1 Forbesichthys papilliferus | reverse complement strand
CTGTTACCGTTATCTGTATGTGCTGAAAATATAATCTGGTACTTCTACACAGCCCTGTCTCCGTAAATAGGAACAGAAACAAAGCGGCGTACACCGCTCACAACAACTATAGGCTACCCTAGCTAGCAATGCATTTCCAATGTGTGGGGCGGAGCTTCTGAGGTAGCACCCTATGACATTGAAGGGAGAGGTGTTTTTGAGTTCGAAGCGTTCTCAAGAATTACTTACTATACCTTTTAAGTGAATCAAGGTTTTACTCAACATGTGTTCACAATAAGATATACAGTACAATTCTGCAGTAGCTACGTGGCTGGTGCTCTGAAGGCCTGTGCTGCTCTGCTTGTGCAGTAAGACCAACTGCACAAGAAGATCGGATTTACATAGTATACAATACAGGCAAACACATGATTTCTAAGTACACTCGACACTAAATGTATTACTGTTCACAAAACAAAAATATTTCTGTTTGGAGAACTATAAGTGCGTGCATACACAAACAAAATGCATGCCAGCATTTGTACCGAAGCAGCTTTGTGTTCATTTAAATAAATCTGTGTGTATGTGCGTGTGTGTGATTTCTCTCTGTTTGCACACGGACCACACAGACCCCGTCTGCCACCCAGCAGCAGCTGGTGGTACCAGAGGCGGTGTTGGTCTGCGTTGGAAGCCCGGCCCCGCTGTCAGAAGAGCCTCGTGCTCCCCAACAAGCCAGGTGCTCCTCCGGGAGAGGTTTAGGGTGGAGGTGGAGGACGCAGACCTCTGCTCTCCCACCGTGGAGACACGCCGACAGACACCCCAAAGACACCCTGCGCTACAACTACCTGGCTAACCTGGACCCTATCCAACAGGCCCAGCAAGCGTAAGGCTGGTTCTGCCCATCCAGGCCTGGAACACAGCAGTTACTATATATTAACTATATACATTTATGGCAGGGGTAGGGAACCCTGGTCCTGGAGAGCCGCAGCCCTGCATGTTTTAGATGTCTCCCTGCTCCAACACACCAGATTCAAATGAATGGGTCGTTATCAGGCTTCTAACACACACACTTCTAACTTTGTTCATTAGAACCATCATCTAAAACAATCAGGGCTGCGGCTCTCCAGGACCAGGGTTCCCTACCCCTGATTTAGGGTATGCAGGAATACATCGCTTGGATTAATTGTGTTACATGTTGAACATGGGATTAGATAGTGGATATAGACAATACACTAATGATGCAACTTTACTACTACAGAAATGTCCTACTGAAAATAGAATTGCACAATGATACTAGATCTTACACACCTTTTGTCTCCAGGCAGATGAAGAGCAGAACCACCGGCGATGGTAACCAGGGAACGATGAGCAGCACCGGGGACAAACCGCTGTCTGAGGCCAATTACAAACTACGCAAAGCCAAGTCACTGGTAAACCCTCTTGTATTCATCATCGTGATAAACCCCACTGTAGTGACCCCTCACCCGAATCCATGGTAGACGATAATTGCGAGGGTATTCTCCGGAGACCCCCTAACCGACGAGCATCATGCATTATGGAGACATGGAAATTCATGTAAATTAGGAGATGCTCTGTTAGAGAGGTGACAGAGCGGGGGACAGAAACATTATGCTGACGACATCATTTCTAGCAGGAGTGTGTGTGTGTGTTTTAATTGCTGTTCAAGGTGCCTTTGTTGAAATATATTCAAAGGTTTTATTGCCTGGATACAGTGTGTGAGCAAGAATTTACAAATTCTAAATATACTTAATATTACAACATATTGACTGCATTAGTTTTATTTTATTTAGAAATATTTACTGTATCTATACAGAAAGGTGTTCAAAGGTACTAATAAAAAGATATAAGAATCACAGTATTTTACCAAATGCAAAATCACAATTTTCTTTATGAAATGCAACATATCAATGAAGTTATGAAGATGTTCTGATAACCGCGTTGCTTTGCCTTCTCTCATGAGTCAGATGTTGCTCTCGCTGGACATGAGCTCCAACATCTGACCACATAAGCCTCCTTCCTTCCTTCCTTCCTTCCGTCCTTGTTCAGCAGCAAAGTCGACCCAAATGGGCCACGCTTAGCCTGGACAACCCCGTCACCAAGGAAACCGCAGGCCTTGTGAGGTCAGCCCAGTGGAATGCTGGGTTACGGCCCGGGCCAGCAAGGGCGTCCGTTCCCAGGCTGAGCACGGCAGGGCTGAGGGCGTCCCAGCGAACGCACAGGGCCGCTCCCAGTAAGACAGTTCTATGTATCAGTCAGTCATATCAGGGACACCTCAGACCTTTAACACGAACCTGAAGCTATAACGAGATGAAACATCTCTCCACTTAAAGGGCCACTCTTATAATCCAGTACATACAGCCCTACGGCTAGCTGTCCATTGTGTGTGGGCACTCAGAAAATCTGGTGTTTCTATACAGCACAGAAATACAGTGGTGCAGGACACACCACACAACACTATTCCAGCTGAGACAATGAGTGTTCAATGTTGGGGGTGGAGCTTAGGGGTCTGTCGTGTCTTAGGTGTCTTTCGTTTTGGTCTTTCCATGGCTCTGCTCTGTCCTAGGTACACCGCTGTTTGATCCAGCTTTGGACCATGCCCAGCTGAAACCTAGAATCAAATCAGGAGTGAACCACATCGCCCCCAGCAGGAAAACATCAGATCTGCAGTCTACACCAGAAAATTACATACCAAACCTGTATAAAACCTGGTGAAAATAATACTACAAAGAATAGTAATAGGACAGCAATAGGACACATAAGTTTATGTAACATTAATGACTGAAATATATAGGCTGTTGTAGTTGTTACCAATATCAGTTAATAAAAACAGTAAAATAAGAAAAACCGACGTAAGAAATGTACCACCTTTTTTAATTTTCAATCCAGACAATGTGCTTACAGAAAGCCAAAGCAACGTATAAACATTTAATCAAAAGCTCCAGAAATATTAAAACAATGACGTAACACACAGTAGCATACTGTATTTTGGGTAGCAAGAAAGCCTCGTCTACTCCAGTAAAGCTGAGGTTAAGACAGTTCCCCAGCATAGGAATTATTTTGAAGCCCCTTCACTCAATCAACGTACAACGTCAATATCATACGTACATCTCTGAAAATCACATCCATGTACAGTATTCATTCATTGCATGTTAAAAAAAACATTGCATCCGAAATCTAGAGTACAGTTGTCTCACTCACACACACCACAATATATTACTGAACACTAGATACTGACAATGTTTAATTGGACTATTTACGTATTAAGATACCTGGTGTATTAGTACTGAGTTTTAATCAAATGTGAGGATAAAGCTTATTTCAATAAATGGAACTGATAATCCTGTGTTGTGCATGACAAAAAGGTTTAGGTGACAACATGCGCCAACAGCTTAAACCATGGGATAAATACTTAAAAACAGAGGGGAACCCAGAACACAGCTATTCAGCATGCATGTATGGACGAATACAACTTAGTCATGTCAAAACAGGGCACATGGAGGATGCAGTTTTTAAACAATTCAGCATTTACATATACTGTAGCTCCCTCTCGTCTAGTACGGTACTCCTCACCCGTAAGATTAACTAAGATAAAATGCATGCCGGTATATTCAGCTCAAGTTCAGATAGTAGTTAGCTTTACCAAGTACAGTGCGATGAGAACCAAACCAAGGACACGTGAACTGTATTTCACTGGCTAATGTAATAACAGCCAATGATTACTGATTGTCAGGCCACCAGTACTCTGTAGACTCAAGTGATAATTATGAGTATCTACCACTGTATACTGTACTTCTAAACGGCAGAAGCCACAGTATACAGCATAGCAAGCTTAAGTCAGAAACATAAAATGCCACTTTGGTTTATTATCACCGATAAACGATAGAAAATATCACAACGGTTTCACTTTATAAAAGAGTTTAACAACCATCTCCTTCCCCAACACCAGTATATTACTTTAATTATTTTGAGGAGCTTGGATCTGATAAATAGGATTGGACAGAATGTAGTTTGAAATTGCTGTACACCAGTGATGAATCCACAATCTTCTGACATACAGTATAAGAAGGTATGCATCAGGATTAGCATTTGTTACAGTAATGCAATTATACTAATGACATAACGCAAGCTTCGCTCATTTTGTCTGGGGAACAGTATGAAAGGGAAGGTTCAAATGCAAAGCCTGATATTTCGCTTTATGGAAAACCAGGTGAAAGATCGCTTTCTTCCCCCTGCATGAGTCTACCTGAGCAAAGTAAAGCTATACCATTTTTGGCTATCACTGTAAAAACAAAAACATTTTATTCAGAATTTAAGCCTTTTTTTTTCCTCTTAGAATTATTTTCTGTTAAATACAAAAGCCACACAGACATGATAAAGAAAACACAAAAAAAAACATACATCTCACTTCAAACATGTCAAATGTGATCATTCTGAAATTAACATTTGCTTGCTTGATTCATTTCTTATTTTTCCATCTCATGATAACCTCTCCAGGATCAACTTGAGAGCATTTCAAATGTCAGCAGCACTGCCAGCACCATCCTCACAGTTTACATTTGCAGTGGATGGGTTGGATGGGTTATTTCACCTTGTGCACCAGCTGGGTGAAGCATGTACCCACGGGACATGCAGGCAAGCGCAAGCCACTACTAAACCAAACGTTCAGGGAAATAAACCAAACATAGCCACCTTCTTCCAGCTAATAGTAGGAGTGGAGTTTCCATGAGAATTAATGGAAGATGTTAACTGATTACAAAAAATATTTAAAAAATGGGGGGCAGGGGCTTAATTATTTGTATGTTGTTGTTGTGGAGATTGACAGTTTGTAGTTTCCAGTGAATATCCAAGCACACAATTTACAATAAGGCTGACTGGTATGCATAATGTATGCAATTCAGGTTGTCTTACGGCCAAATAAATGGTAATAGGCTTCATTATGTTGGTGGGAATGACTATTGCAAGTCCACACAAGTATTAACATTGAGTCTTTTCGTTTAAATAATGTAAACATATACATCTTTTGTTGAGGTCAGCACATTGCTCCTCTTCATATTTATATAAAAAGAACAACGGTTACTGGAGCATCGTTCGAATATTCTTCGGGGTGGACTCGTCATTCAGGTGTTTTGTGGTGAATCTGTGGACACAAATAATAACTTTGACGTTCATAGAGCCCCAGAGGTGTGCACAACATTGTCAACACTCAGTACTTGCAAGGTTTGACGCTAACAGGCAAGAAATCCTGGGAGCCCCAGGAAGTCAGCACTCAACGCATGCAGCTCTGTCTAGGGCGGCCATTACAGCACATTATGCGTAGACAGACGCGCGGTAATAGAAGACCTACTTGAGGGCGTTGAGCAGGCCTTCTACGTTGTCTGCTGGCTGGTCCTTCAACACCTTTATACAGCCTTTCATCTGAGAAGAAATCAGCGGATGTCACATGGAGAAGGTAGCGGCTGCAACAGTGCTTGATATAATAACGTACTGATTTTATTTGTGCATTACTTTGTAGCTGGTCAAGAGACATCAGGATTACAGTTCATTATTCTGGTTTCTTGAAATCTAACACAGGAGCATGACTGTGTGTGTGCGTGCGTGTCTCACGTCTATTTTGGAGGACTTGTTGAAGGCTCCGTTGGGGTGGACGTGGTCGTACAAGATAATGACCCCCACCATGACACGCATACAGAACAACATGGTGTCCTCGCTGTTGAACCGACTAGTGTAGTCCCTAGAGAGAGCCAGAGTTGAGCTGTCACTGTGCAGGCTGTCCTGTGTCATGTACAGTAGAGGCATATACAATAAAGGCGTGGTTGACTCACGGTGTCTCGAGCATGACTTTACACACGCTGGCCATGGTGCTCAGACAGTCGGTTGTGTTCTCCAGCGGGAGAGTCTTGTTCTGAAGCAGAGAACACGTTCAAAAACAGTTTGTTCACCGGTAATTATGCACCGCTGATTCAGCCAGACGTTTATTGAAGAGACATTTGTGCTTATACTGTATTTAGCAGAGGTTTGCTCCCTTTCGTGGAACTGGTTATTGACAAGGTCACAGGGTTGGAACTTCTTCTGCTGAGCTGCACAGCAGTACATTCCCAAGACATGGCCAATTGAACTGATATGGTGCTGAAGTAAATGTCTATAGGGCGTGGCTGGCTTGTGCACTGGAGAAGGCAAAACCTTCACGTTGAATACAACAAAATCAATTATTTGA
Organism: Forbesichthys papilliferus; assembly: GCA_025399855.1. Lineage (NCBI taxonomy): Eukaryota > Metazoa > Chordata > Actinopteri > Percopsiformes > Amblyopsidae > Forbesichthys > Forbesichthys papilliferus. Next base: position 1,920,314 of record JAODOY010000017.1, on the reverse strand, counting down.
GTGTGTCAAACCCACGAGACAGAAGAAACCGAAATAAAACTGAGCACTAAGTTAGTCAGGAAATATGTTGTTCACATGTACATCAAGCACTGATGAGAGCCTCTCATCTAGTGATATTAAAACTACAGATTATGTATTTTAAAAACTACAAACAACAGTAATGTCAGGTGCATGCAGTTCTTTTCATGGCGGGTGGAGAGACTCTTACCTCTGTCACAAAGTTTGTAGTTGCATTACTGAGGGTTTTAAGCATTGGCGTAGCCTCCGCATAGAACAGTGACATCCTATTGGCCATCTCATTGTTGACCTCGCTCTCTATGTCCAACTGCAAGATGGCAGCACGCAAAACAGTCGGTCAACCATCAGTGTTTTCCATAACATACGAACACACTCAAAATATGTAACAGTTAAAAATCTAATGCAAGATGGCTATAAAACAATAGATTTTATTCATGACCCACATTCATGTTGTTTATCCGGTTTCGGCTGATTGTTCTTCTGTAGTAGCTGAAGTCGTTCTGGATGGCGGGAATTCTCATCTGAACGACAGGACAGAACAAGCAGCCGTGTGAATGTCTCCTATTATGGAGGGTGTCACTGACCCAAAGGTATGTTCAGCTATTGCAAGCTAAATGTAAGCAAATACACCTTTTGTCAAATTCAACAAATATCTCCTTGCATTTCACTATTTTACTATTCTCTGTGCGTGTTGAAAAAATAATCTCATACTTCTACACAGCCCTTGCTCCGTAAATAGCAACAAACAAAGTTGGCGAACATCGCTCGTGTCAACCAAATAAATACCGTTTTGATATGAGCTCGAAGTTAGCAAGAATGACCTTTAAGTGATGAAACGAAAAGCTGAACGCAGAACAAGTAAAACCTGCTTTAGACTGGACTAGATTTCACCCCAGCCGTCTCATCATTTGTTGTCCCGGTACGGTCGCAATACGAATATCATGGCATTCAAAACCCATGGCCGACTAAGATCTTGAGTCCTCAGTGTTGACTTGAGTGTTATGCGGCTCCGTCTCCAGCACACCTTTAGCTCATCGAAGCGCAGCGTGAAGTGGAGGATCTCTGCAAACTGTTTGGCCAGCGCCTGCTCCTTCTCCAGGTGCTGTGTCGGTGTGCATGGCGGACAGGTGAGGGACTCCAGCAGGCTCTTCAGAGCAGCCTCTGTGCGCGCACACACACACACACACACACACATAAAGGTCATTTAGCTTAGCGTCGCTAAACAGCTAAAGTCAGCTTCATGAGTCACATCTCTATAGATGCTGTCACAAGCTACACCATGTAGTGAAAACTAAGAAATACCTTGGTGCAAGAAATAGCACAATAAATAAACGGAATTTTTGAAGTCTACTCGCTAGTCTAAATAGACAATTTATATCCTGTAAGGAAAAATCAACACTGATTATCAACAGCTGTGCCAAAAACTGACCTTATCAGTAAACATGGCAACTGCCACACGGTTTTCATTATCACTTCTAATCTGGTTTCATTATTGTGAATGTACACGTGCGCGCGCGCACACACACACACACACACACACACTCAAATGTGGTTTTTACTGTATATTTGTAAATGGTTCTGTCATGCTATTCAAAAATGAGGTGGTGTGAGCAGGAGGTTGGGTCTACACATTTGACAACCACTTTGTAGCAACTGTACCCAGTCGCAGCGAGAAGCTGTAGAATTTCTTGAGTTTGATGACCAGCGGACAGACCGAGTTCCAGGCCCGTTCCTGCAGTCGTATGTCATTTGGGTTCTGGATGGCCTACGTAAAAAGGACACGCACAAACAGGTACTGTGTAATATTATGTTTTTCTTTCGGAGGTGTTTCGTTTTTGGTCCAGTGAAACGCATCACAGTGCTCCATCTTGTTGTTATTCCAGTATCTTTGCTGTAGTGTTTACGTGTGCTGCCTGCTCACATCTCTGATCTCCTGGCCCGCTCCCTTGTAGGCCTGCAGGCCAGTCAGGATGTTCTCAGAGTCCTGCAGGACAGCATTCACCTGGTTCCACACGTCACGCTCCCCGTCTGTAGGCTGGGCATCTGAGAGAGTGAATACATTATAGTTATGTTATTATAGTTTTGATATAAATTGTTGGTAAATTCCCACACAACATTTGTGAACTTGGTCAAAATGATGCAATATGTCTGCAAGGCATTAACTATCATGTATCATAATCTGGACAAGGGGCTACTTTGCATTTCAAATTCCTTCTACTGCGATCACTTCCTCTTTTTTACTGCACAAAGCATTGCGCAAACTGAGTTTGGCTGTGTTGAGAGAGAACCAGTAGTGAAATTCCAGAAGTGGCTTGTGCCATTTGGGGGTTTTATGTAAAAGAATGAAGCAGATCTATGCCTAGATGGTTCTTAATTTTCTTTTCTTAATTTAACTGCACCCCAGCTCTGAGCCTGACCCCACTGAAGAAAGTGGAGGGGCTGAGAGGGGGACCTCCACTAACGTTTGAATTGAGCGGACTGTGTGTGAGTGTATCGCTGAAGACCAGCCAGGTCCTGGGGTAATTTTTGTTTTTTGCATTAACAGGAATTTTAATTAATCTGCTCCTCACAGTTCAATCCTGTTTACAGCTCAAAAAGAAAATGTTAAGGTGCAGTTACACTTTAATGAATGTTAACATGACATGCAGCAAAAACATTTCCTACGTGGTTAGTAGTATTTTGCAATGGGTTTGAGTTCTCTCTAGCAGGAGATGCAGGCATGTAAACACAATACAACTAACACACTGGCTTTTACGATAATGTAACAATCTATATTAATTTAAAAACACATGCAAGGGAGTTGTGTGTAGACAGATCAAGGTCAAAGGTCAACTCCATTCTAATACCGCCCAAGTGTGTTCACAATGCCAATGGAAATCAAATCATAAATAACACCAATTAGAAATTACAAGGCAGGTTGTTGGCGTGAATAGGATGACCCTTGACCTGAGGTGGAGAGTTGTGCAACAGCGTTGCTCGGCAGATCGGACGGCAAAAAAAGGAAAGGAAGAATAAGCCAGGCAAAGAAACGTGCAGGCGCAGTGCTCACTTTCAAAGTCAAGGAAAAAGTTTGGCCCCTGCTCAAGCTCTGTACACGTGAGCACCTTTAACAAATTCCCCATTTGGTCTCTGCAAGACAGAAGAAGAGGTAGAGAGACGGAGGGGAGGGGAGAGGGGGGAGAAAGAAGTTAAACATCACTCCCGTGAGTTACCGACACAGAGGAGAGAGAAACGGCGAATGGTAAGAGCTATAAGAGGGAGCGGAATGAAGGGCTGGCTGTGGGAACACGGCGGTGGAGTGATGGGAGAATGTGGCGCGAGGTGCGGAAGGCGACAGGCCCGAGAGACAGAAGCTCCTTGGCGGATCTGTTGTTTCAGGGGTGAAGCAACTGATCTGCAAAACATCCGACCTGTAAAAAGAAACGCTACTTAATCCCCGCCCCATATTCCTCTTCTTCAGACTTACTTTCAAAGTCCAGGAAAAAGTGTGGATAGTTCTCTATTTCCCTTGTTAGGACTTTTAGCAGGTTACCCATTCCAGCAAACCTGGAGGCCAAAATACAGTGGTGAAAATGAGAGAGAATAAAATATACACGCAAACACATTCAACACTCAATACCTCATAATTAGTCACACATAAATGCAATAAATCCAGGTTTGCGCAACAGAGGTTGTTTCGTTCTCTTCCCAGTCATGGTGTTCAAAACCCGACGGTTGACGACAAAGTCTATATTTGTTGAGTTCTCTTATTAAGTCAGGCAGTTTCTTGGAATCGACTAGTATATGTATAGCAGAAACCAACAAACATTTATAATCTGCATTTTGAGCAGAAGTTTCACTTAATTTAGCCCAGAGTGACTCGTGGGTCTGATGAATGATGTAAATGTGAGTGTTTTCATCAGAGACGTTTTAAATGCAGAGATAACATACTCTCTGCTGTTGTATCTATATCTATCATATCTCTATCTATATATCTATCTATCCATCCAGCCATCATGTCATGGACCTCACAACGAGCCCTGGCCTGAAACGACATGTTTGCGTTTCCCCTCATTACCAGGCAATGGCCAGCATTTTATGATTGGCGGTAAAACAAAAAATGGAGGTAAAAAAAACCAAAAAGGACTCCTTCCCATTTTCATATCAGATGCGTTGCAAAGCAGATATGTGCTAATGTATTTACATGTGCACAAACCACAGTGCACAACTTCTACTGTAGCCAATACAGCCTGGCTACCGGGGGTCATGGTGCAGAGCGTCCAAGACGGGACTGTGTTTCAGAGGGCACATGATTATCACAGCATGCAACCCCCTCCCCTCTCCACACACACACACACACACACACACACACACACCCTGTCGACTTCCTATGCAGCCTCATATGTTAGGACAGGCTATGAACTTTAATAAGAGGGATAAGCCTGCTCTTAAGGAAATCATCCTGTCTAAGGTCCCACTCTTAAGCAGCCATTGGAACATTAAAGAACAGACTTGACCAGAAGGTGGCAGCACTGGATTATTATACTCCTTCATAACATGCCATGTCTCCTTTCCTGTTTGTACTTGTACTGCAGTAATCTACAGTTCACAGTATTACAGACTAAACCCTACCAGCGGCTATAACAAATGCAGATTACTGTTGTTGACAGTAGCTCTACACTGGTTTTGCAATCCTTAAAAGCAAACGCCCACATAAACAACCCAGTGTTTAGTGTGCATTTAACCCACATGATGACAAAGACCAGGTAAAATCTAAACAGCAGAATTGGAAACCCGTGTTACGGTAGGTTATGTATCTTAATGCTAGAAACAGTGCTAGTGGTTTCTAGTGCTGACTGGCATTAAACATGCTGTGGTTGATGTTTCACTCGGCCCCAGTTCACATTAAAAACTAGTAATAACTGGTAAACTTTCAATTCCCATTTTACTGAATACATTAGTATCAGGGAAATAACAACATGCAAAACAAGTACAAAGAAGAAATATTTCAAGCGAGGCATCTTAGCCAGTCGGATTAGTTTCTACAAATTGTGGCACAATGCAAAGCAACACTTCCTGTTCAGGGTCGCCTTAAACCTGTCCCTTGATGTAGCAGTAGTAGAGTAATATGTGAAAAGGTTTTCCAAAACCCCTCCAGAGATACTAAAAAGCAAACTAAATCAATCCCCATTACATTGCACGCATATTATGCCACAGTGTAATGGTCTGGGTCAACCCTATAGAATCTCTGTGGCCAGCGACAGACCCACAGAGCTGAGATAGCGATTTACTTTTTGCGATGAACATAGTGTACACAATCTCCTGCAGAATGTTCTACCCAGGGACAACAGCACATGTAAGGTAAGTGTGAGGGGTTTTCATGACAACGGTCAGATAAAACCTGTTCTCCTGTCTCTCATGAGGCCAACGTTGGAAATGAAATATCAACAGGTTTGTTGCAAGCACAGCTGCAGTCCAAACACACACAATTTACCATAGCCTCCTCAGAGTAGTGTGTACTGGAATGTACATAAAAAAAATAGAGAAGAATCTTGAATTTCAAGTCTATAACTGTTGTGAACACTCTGTTGATGAAGAAGGTGATGCAATTACAATGCAGTGCACACTTATGGTCAATTTTATATTGATAATACTGCATTTCTGAAGCCATGGCAGGAATGTGTGTTCTAACAGCTGCTACAGTGGAGCAAATAATCGAATGACAACGGTACTGAAGGTTATCGCTGTATACAAAGGTTTATGCTGTGCCTCGCGGTTAGGCACTCTCTGACCTCGAAACGCAACAATTTGACTAAGTTTTCCGTGAGCAGAGGTCGACAACATGGTGACATCGGTAACTGACATCCAGAGTGCTCTCACCCACTGGTCTGGTATATTCAGTCTTTCCGGGGAGTTTGCAGACAGGGCCAGATAGGCACTAGTTCTGTTTAAAAGGGACAGAGTCTCCCTGATTGTGATACATCGTGCTGCTGTATAATGGTGCCGTGCATTTCAGCATTTGGGAAAAGCATGGCACTATTACAACTATTACTTTATGCAGCCTGAGCAGTGAAAGGCCAATTAGGCTACTGGAACAGGTTTATTAGAAGTAAGCAGGGAGTGCCATTACATACATGCAACCTAACCTGATATTCTGGGTTGTTTATGATTCCTGTTTCACTTGCGTTCGTCATTAATAAGCTTTTGGAATGCCATTTAAAAAGTCACAAAAAAACCACACAATGCAGCACACTGAAACAAAACAAACTCTCTGGATAACATAAAATAAAATCCATCAGCCAATGAATGTACCATACTGCAGTAATTTACTTAAACTGTACATTATAAACTTCTAACCCGTACATTATAAATATCTAACCTGTACATTATATAACCAAGTCTATCCCTGCTTCCACACTCCACTTCACCTAACCACAGCTTTTCCTCAGAAAAAGTAAGTAAATATTAACACGTTAAACAGCCATGCTGTCACCATTACCCCCATTTACCCCATTTGTTTGAATGAAACAACGAAACTGAGCTACTGTAGGATCAGAAATCCCTATAATGCTTTGTAATTCAAATGTGCCCTGTTCACATTCTTATTAAATGAAAACATTTGCTTAATAACCAGCTTTTCTCTGCAACTTGGAACTTTGAAACAACCTCTGTGGCGAGACGGTGAGCTCGTAAAATAAGCATTGTGCAGTCAGTGTCTTGATGTAATCCAACAACATTATACAATATTAGTTCATTTATGGTACACTTTTAACCACAGTGCACTGCATATCCAGCAGTGCACCCTTTTGTTAAAATAAATGTGAAGGATTTAATTTGAAATCAGGCCCAAGATACATTTCCCGTGTGAAAGTCCAAACAATGTTTTTTAACAGAGATTCTACACCGGAGGAATGAAACTGAGCAGTGATTATATCAAGGCATCAACATGTAGCTGTGATGGAGTGTCCATGACTAGTCGGCTGCTTTTATTATGCAGAAGTGAAAGTCATCACTAACACTGACACCTTACCAATAGCTGAACGCACACTGACTAACGTTCTGAAATAGTTACGGTTACGTTATTCTCGTTTATTCTGCAAATATAAATGTAGATTATAGGGTCCTAGACAACACTGCAAAAGTACCAACATTTGAAGAAGATTACATTTGATTACTTTTTGCATGCATATCAGTACTCCGTTAAATACAAATATCAGTACCCGTTAAATACAAATATCAGTACCCGTTAAATAAAAAATGTTTTGTTTGATTTTCCATTGGTTAAGCCCCACAGAGATACAGATGTACTGCTTGTACTTGATCTGAAAGAAGAGAGATGGGATGTAGATTCAACTTGGACTGCAGCGGTAATTTTCATGTCCCAAAAAGCCCCGTTAACATGCAAACGAGTGGCAGAATGGTAGTTTAAGTCTGCAGGTTAATAGGAAATTACTGCAACAGCAGTACCGGTATGTTGGTCAGACAAAATCTCTGCTATGTAGTTAGTCATGGGCACAAGCCCTTAAACAGTCCTGACTGTTCACTTGGATGTTAAGCTGCCGGTATGAGCTTTGTTTATGTGGTCTTGTGTCCGTCCGTGTCCCGCCCCCCGCCTCTCCTCACAGCTGAGCCGTGTTGATGTTTACCCTGCTAAAAAAATCCAGCATTGCTGGTCAGCAGTATAAATGATGTTTTGCATGCTGGAACCAGCATGGAATGCTGGTTTGCTGGTATCCCGGCATCCCATGCTGTTTGTTGGTGACCAGCTAGAATCCATGCTGGTCCAGGCTGGATTTTTTTAGCAGGGTAGTAGACTATAACAACAGCACAAACTAACGCTTGTAGAACTGTACTGTACAATCTTATTTATTTTATTAAAATAAATAAACATTAAAGCATAACAGATATGCTACACAAGTTAAGCTACACAAACATTCTCCTGTACAGTCTGTACCAGTAGCCTACATTAGCTTAAAGTGCAGGCTACTGTTCATTGCTCCGTTGTACTATGAACGGGAGCTCGTACTGACACGCCGCCCTGTGTGTGTCTCAGACCGCCAAAGATTGCATCTCAACATGAGTGTGTGCTTATCTACTGTATATGGAATCATATCCACTGCCATCTTACAGTGCTGCAGTTCTCCTTTTCACTGGAGTGTGACATCGGTCTGGCATGACTACGCTGGCCTTTAGTGAGTATGTCTGCAAGCAGTGCGTGTGTGTGTGTATTGGTTTGCACACGCTCATCGTACCTTCTCTGGTGGAGGCCCTTTACTGGCTCCTATATCATCCACTTTCTCTTTGGTTCTGAAAACACAAAATGGGGAGGAGATAAGCGGGGATAGGCAAAACGACGTCAAAAATGAGATTAAAGACCACAAGCTGAAGACAAAACAGGGGTACAATAAATGTCAATGCATGAAGGAAGATGAAAGAGAAATACAGGTGTGAGAAAAAAGTAAGAATTATCAAAACAAAACCACAAAAGGTATGTTGGAAATGTACACACATCACATGCCTACAATAGCAGTAGTTACTACTAAACTGGTGTAAACATGTACTGTGTGTGTGTTGAGTGAGAAATGCATGTTACAGTGTCAGCTGTCCTTCCTCGTGAGACAAACAAATGCTGTCAAATACCAGACGACCACCGCGTGTGGGCTAAACCCATATAACTAAACCCTACAACACACTGCTGAATAATTCAGTAGAGTCGATAAAGAAACCTCCACCCACGAACATAGCTGATTATAAATGTCCGCCCTGCGTTCTCTGGTGTTTTAAATATCCCGAGACAATACCGCAGCTGTTGGTGGTCACTGCAATGGAAAGGGTTCATCTTAACTTGTTAAGATTTCCATGTACAAATTATTTTGTAAGAGGAAAGAACCATTTTGATTCTAATGTTAGCTAATGTGAGCATAAAACTAACACTCTTACCAACTTTATAAAATTGGGTGTCAGGCTGACACCAGACTAAATCATTTATTTAGTGCAACCACCTGTCTTGGGGCTTTAATATATGGGCAAATCATAAGTCATTAGCTTAGCTCTAAACTAGCCTCTCAACGTGGGTATAGCTCAGGATGAGGTCACGTACAATTGTTAGCTCAGAACTATGTAGAGTCAAATATGAATTGGGCTCAAAGAAGGCAAGTCTGAGTGTACTTCTAAGAAATAAGATCTCCAGAAGTTATTATACAGAAACATTTATATTTACCAAGTGTGTATAAACACACACACACACACACACACACACACACACACACACACACACACACACACACAATAACCTGTGCACTGCACTCGGTTTATAATGTCAGCATTCATTAGCAGTCTTATGACACACTGATGTGCAGCTTCATGTTAAACCATCTAATTTTAGACACATTACTGTAGAACTAAAAGATTGCTTGCTACTATAGTGTTCTCTGCTTGTAAGGAGGGATGATAGGCTCATGAACAAGACAGAAGCACTGTTCCTGGACTCCCATCTGTCAGACAAATATTCCTCACCCCTCCTCCACACAAGCTGTATGGCAACAGTGAGGAGAGGTGCACTGCAGAGACCATATCTGGAGCAGCTATCCATTTATGGATGATAGACTGTATGAACGTTTGTCTGGGTTTTTATTGTTTATATATGTATGTATTTTTAACATTCATTTTATTACAATGTTTGGTACTGAACATGGACTGCACTTAATGTCGTAAAATGACAATAAAATATATTCTAATCAGATGTTCATGGATTAAATTGAGTTTATGTAGTGTGTGCACATGCATATTGTAACTCCTACGACTGTGTCTTAGGATATTGTTACAGATTTCAAAAATTCATGTTTTTCTTTTTATAAATCCTTTAGTTTTCATGAATATTTGCCATCTTTAGATTCAACAATTGACATGAGATTGTTAATGTGAAAACATAATTGGTACCAAGTTATAAACAAGGCAATAGACTTTACAATAAACTAATATGAAAGTTATAGGATGTCACGACTCACGATACAGTTATAATAGGTCTTGAAGTGGCAAAATTACAAATTGGTTTGAGGCATGTCCTATGGCCCTTCCAGATTGTCGTCCACTTTGGGGGGTGCGGGGTGTCACATGTCTGACTGGCAGGCGCGGTTTGAATGAATTCCAACGTGAATAGTTATTTATATGCAAGATGTTTTATTGTAACAGAAAAATAGAACGTCAAACAATAACAGGAATTATTGAGTTATTTTGTGGTACGTAGCGACTGAGGTCAATAACTGTGTGCTGTCCCGCCCTCTCCGCCATGCTCAAAGCGCACCTCTATTTATAGGTGCGCCCTCCACCTCCGCTCCTGTAGAGGGTGCATAGTGTGGCTCACGCACGAATAACAGAACACAGAAGGAAAATAAAGTAAATTAAAAGAATTATGACAAATGTAAACGTGGCTCCTACAGGCCTGAAGACAGTATTTACATCACCTAGATCTACTCTCCACATGAAATGCTAGATTAAAATGTTAAAATTAAAATTTAGCATTCGCTAAATAAGCAGTTGCACAGCCTGTAGTAGAAGCACAGACACACACACAAAAAAACACTCGCTCAGCTAGCCAGTAGGGTAAACCAAACAGTGAGCCACACCGGTCAGTGTATCACTCAACCGGCCCAGCGTGGGGTGGAACCAACAGGAAATAGACGTGTGCAGATTATTAGAAAATAAACATGTTTTTCAGGAGTTACACATCCAGAGCTACTGGAACTTTCCAATCACCCAGTTGCAAAGCAAAAAAAATAAAACAATGTATTAAAATTAATGGGTATATATTATTCAATGTATAAGTATTACTATTAACAGTGAAATGTGGATCATGTCCACCTTCGAAGTTTCTTATTTTAAGTAACATTTACAGCAATTATTCTGAAGGAATAAACAAGCCTACTGTCATCACCAAGTCGGGAGTGAACATGTGATACAAAGCAGTCCAAGGCCATGGTATGTTTTCTGAGAACTGCTGCTCAGAAAGGTAGGTAAACAACCCGTTGTTAGGCTATAAGAACATTTTAGTTGTGCATAGGCCTAACAATCAGGAGGGCTGGTGAGTAAGAAACAGTCCACCCTGGTAAAGCCATCAGAGCTTTACCAGTTTGAAACAGATAACAGAGGCAAACAAATGAGAAAAATCTACATCAGATATAGATTAGATGTTATGATCATAACACCCAGTGTTTTAGTGGCCCTCTATTAGGTGGTTAACTGACAGAAAAGGTCATTTTTTGTCGAGTAAATAAGAAGACAGAATGAGCGAACCATATATACAGAATGCCATACCAATAAAAAAATGTAATTAGGATAAAAACACCAGAGGAAAAAAATTAAATATAAAACAAAAACATAAGCACAAGAACACTACACATTCAATGTATTCATCTCAACCATCTAGGCAGTCAAATTCTCCAGACTGGGTCATTTACTATTACAATAGCTAGGCTACAGTGTGATTAGCCTCATCCTACAGTGGCAATAATCTAAAAACATGTTAGCATAACATGTTAGCTAAAAACATGTTAGCATAACATGTTAGCTAAAACATGTTAGCTAAAAACATGTTAGCTAAAAACATGTTAGCAAGCCAATCTTTCAGTGAATCACTCAGCTGACCAAATAGAGCAGTAAACCCATCAACAGATTCACACGTTCACAGTTAAAGACGTGAGAATTTGTTTTAACGGCAAGACAAAAAAAAAAGAAGCTTGTAATGAAAAAATAAAACAAGAAGGCTTTACGTAAGGACAAGTCACAAGAAAGCCATCTCATCTGAAGTTGAATGTGTTATTTCATTGTCTTACACGGTATAAACTCAGTCTACTTGACACACTCATCCAGACCAGTAGTGGTCCGGTGCAAGACAGAATGTGCTCAAAAAGCTGCTTCAACATTTGGCTAGATGATGATGCTGCTTCTTCAAGCTTTTTACAATGTGTCCCGCCTGTTCCTTAAGCCTTGCAAAGCAAGCTTGATAAAGTGTCTGTTCTCCCTGCCTAGAAGGGCAGAGCATTATACTTGTGAATAATTCACACACACACAAAACAGATGGACAGAGATGTTCCCGCCCATTTTTTGTTTATTTCTTGGACGAACACGCACACACAAAGGGCGGTGTCTGAGTGCTAATGGTCCATGGTGGTGACAGCCAGGGTGGCCGTTAAGGGGAAGCACAATGAGGACACACACACACACACACACACACACACACACAGCAACACACACACACACAGCAACACAGCAATACAGCCAATAAGGAACTAAGTGTACATTACAGAGTATTTCTGTTTAGAGAAATAAGGAAGGTCTCACTGAACAGTGAGAGCAAGCCTTTAAAATCACATATAATTAGCTACAGTATAGTTTGCGTAGCCATATTCATTTTGTACAGAAATAATTTGCATAATTTGCATGCATGTTCATTTAGTATCTTTGGTGAATCAAAGCTATACTGATGAACCAAGTCCTTTCAATAAGCTGCAGGCCTATGTAGTACCTTCTGCAGTATAGTTTGATTCAGGTTTGCTGCTGCATGTTCAGTACAGGCACCAGTCTTATTCATATGATCAACATTACTGAGGCGACTGACAAAGGCTAGCAATACCCCGTGTTTCACTATCACCGAGTACCACAGCTCAGTGCTCTGCAGTCAGCAGAGACAGGACAAAACACTCCAAGTTTACGATGATAAACGGACTGTGTCTGTTAAACATTGTAGAACCACACACACACACACACACACGAATCACCCTCCCAATACTTACTACTGTACATCAGCCAAAATGAGTGCGAAGTCTGTCTCCATGTCAGTTAAGTTCCAGTGTAATTTCACTATTGATATCAATGATGGAACGTGCAACAAAGTAAACCAATGGGTGTTGGATGATCAGATAAAAAATGTAACTAAGCCACGAGATGAAAACATTTCACTTATTGTTCCTCCTACCTACAGTAGCTGAAGCGTTGTCCGGGCTACAGTCAGTTGGTTTATTGCATGGGTGGAGCAAACGCATGCTTAATTCTTTTATAACTGATAATTTATTCCCCCCCCCCCCCCCACCTCACAAAAAGAGTGCACTTGTTGAAGCAGTGGAACAGAGCAGCTGTTTTCAAACTGTGGGTCAGGACCCACAGACTGTTGGTCGTGAAAATTGCAAGCGGCCATTGAATGAATTTACTATCGCATTGTTCCACTCATTGGTCGTGACTCGTGAGTACGGTTGTGGCAAAACACTCAGCGTGTTCCTGATTGGATGAAATCTTATTTAGCCACGTGCACACCATAGATTCTGGAGCGCTCGGTGTGCGCTCAAAAATATTTGGCGCACAGAGGTACAGCATTAGCTAAATCGGATACGTTGTTATAAATTACGTTACTGGTACCTGGTGTTTGGTAAGTCTCTAAATAGATTAGTCCTCCAATAGGTAATTGTGCACCTCTCTAATAAAAGTAAAGTAAAAGTACATTTTGTTGCTGTAGCCTAACAGTATCTTTCTTAACGACATCAGGCATTTTACTCTTCTTGGCAAAATATTTGTACAAACTCATCTGAAAATGCAAACCAAGTATGGTTGCAGCAGGTACTGTGTGGTGGCTTATTATTAGGTTATGATTCATTTTGCTGATGTTAGCTAGAACATCATTTCACCAATCTCTGAGCCGCGCAAGTAATTAGGAGTCGGGCCAAAATTCGGCTCGTCGGGCGTCGTTTGTCGTGCAGTGTACAGGGGGTTGCGGGCGGTTGTGAGGAGCTATTAACGGCTCCCGACCTTCCCGACCGTCCCGACCTTAATTTCTGACCATGTCAAAAATGTTAACGGCTGTCGTCGGGATCTCGCACAGTTGAAGCAGAATTATAAGTCCATTCCCCAAATCCAGCCTTTTGGCCTCACTGCGCCTGTGCAAAGTGTGTGAAAGCGCCATGGTGACATGAAGTGTGATACTGAAAGCAACGCCGGGTGCCCAACTAATGCATGAAATATTTTGCACGAGTTATTTTCCTGCAAGCACAGTCCGTATTTTTAATTTTCTGAATCCACTGGAAATATACTAATAGTAACTTCGGAGGCTGGCTGGTCGAGCTGTAACAGCCTTGCTTGACTACCGTACTCCTTGCCTGTAAGGCTGCATGGCTGTCAAATCTATGTTCAGGCTTCTCATTTTACTGTGACTGTAAACTACATAATTACATATGCTAGCCTACATCTTTGAACTTTGAATTGTCATCCAGCAAAAAAAAAAACATGACTTCTTCTTTGCGGAATCTCTCCCTGCCTCGGAGAAGCTTCCGCACTACTATCAAGCCAGGCACATATAAATATTATAACATAGCAGCGTTATGTTGACCGGCTCTCAGAGTTTCGGCAGTTGGGTTGAATTGTAAGTATTCTTGCATTAATGTTCTAACTAGGCCTAACTCACTTTAGTAGTTGACTTCTTTTAACCGGATGAATGTAAAGTTATCTATGGATCCAGTAGTGGATTCTGTGAGGGCAGGGGTGGACAAGAGACGCCACAGTCTTCTGGTGAAATGCTGCCCACTAATTGTTTGGAGCAGGTGGCCACATTATACACATGAAACCTTTAAAGTGGTAATGTTATTGTGTGGTTCGTCCACAAGTGGGTAGGTTTGAACAGAAGTCCTAGAAGGACACTGGCGTTGTCCAATCATACCCTAGAAACAGTGGATATGACTCAACAGATGTGACAGATGCCCCTGGATAGCGTGATGTTCAGTTGATCTTCGTCAACGTCCAGAAGCCAAACTGAGCGTAAATAATTTACAGTACATGCTTTCCGGTCACGCAGGGGGAAACACAGCGCACTTGTTGCCTCTGTAGATATGAAGACTGGGTAGGTGTGTGTGGTGGGGTCATGTTTAGGAGAGAGGGATGGTGGGGGATAGATCAACAGACATCTGGCTCTGAAGGCAAACTTAAAGGGTTCAACCAAGGGTTAGTGTCCAATGAATGTTCAATGGGCTGGAAGGTAGCAATCCCCCTCCCATAAGTAAATGTGTTTGCCAGAGAGAGAGAGAGAGAGAGAGAGAGAGAGAGAGAGAGAGACCGACCATCGTTGCGGGCAGATTCTACTCTGCATGGCAACAGCTAATGGAAGGACGATGGATTCAGACAGTCAATCAAACTGGTGGTTGAAATGTTTGGGGAATGGGAAATGCCAGTCCACAATGTTTGGTTAACCTAAGTGAATCCTATACCTCACTTTATTTAGCCTGGTTATTTCCATTCATCAACATAATCAATTTGAGCTACAAATGACTGTGGGGTTGCATTTTATTTATCCACCAAAGTTGTATTTGTTGGACTACAGCCACATCATGGCCTGGTCTGGTCTGAAGGACTCAGCTGGGTGATTCAGTGTATTTTGTCTATGGGGTTCCTTGCTGCTGTAGTAAAAACAGTGTACAGATTGAAAACACCACATGTGCTCACCACATAATTCACACGTCAGTAAACAATGATATGGGAGCCGTTACACCACCTACACGAGTGGAATGAAGTAAGCACAGCTGCAGAAGCATGATAAAACAGATTTGGTAGGCCTACGGTCCCACAGAAAACAAATAAATGCTCTTAATTGCACTACAATAAGAAAACAAAAAAAAACACAATTAGCCCCACCGGGCAAACATTAGCATCTTACATTTGAAGACCTAATGACAAGACAGCACCCAGCAGTGAAAGCTCAAGGAGGTAGGTTAGCTATTGTAATTGAATAGGGCCTACACACTGGAATTCACCAAATATCTTCTCGCAGTCCGCTAGTCTACTATTCTTTGGGCATGCGGGGGAAAAAAAAGATCTGGTACTTCTACACAGCCCTGGCTGTGTTAAATAGGAACACAAACTCCCTAGGCATTGCGATGCGTTTCCAATGTGTGGGGCAGAGGACGTTGAAGGGAGAGGTTTTTGTTTTCATTTGAGCTCGAAGTTAGCAAGCCGTCTTGTCTCGAGAATGACTGAACATGCCTTTAACTATCATAAAATAAGAATTTTTTTATATGAGCACATACATTATATATATACATTACATACAGACGGTCTAATATATATATATATATATATATATATATATATATATACTCACTGAAATCCTCCTTTTCCCCATCAAATAATCTATTCCCATACTGTATGCAAGACCTTAACATGTAAACACACAGCAGCACAGCAGCATAAATGTGCACGGAAATGCTCAGAAAAACAAATTCAGATAGATCAAATAGTCACGAAAACAGTCAAATTAGTCTTAGTATTATTGTGCATGCTTACAGGTGACACCGAAACTCAACAGGAAATGCATCCGGTCTGTGAAAACCACAAGCATCTGAACTTGACTGGGCTGTGTGCTTTTGAGTTGCCCTCCTTTCACACTGGTGAGTGTCTCATGATGCCAGGGCTGTCAAGTATTTCATCCGCTTCTCCCAAAAGTCTATTTATAACAACAGCATACAATTGTAAATTGTTCTGATTAGTAGGCACGTCAAGGAAGTAGTTTGCTTACTGTCTTGATCTTGATGTCGTCACAAAATACGAGTTCTGTCTGATGTGCTTTTGAATGTTTCTTTCAAAAGCCTGAGGCACGGCCTTTATGCAAGACACGACATCCAAGGCACGGCCTTTATGCAAGACACGACATCCAAGGCACGGCCTTTTTGGAAGACACGACATCCAGCGTAAACTGTCTAACTACATCTAAAACACTCCACCCAAGAGCTCAGCCAAGGCAGTTCCTTGCTGAGAGAGACTTTGTATAAACCAAAAAGGATCCGAGAATCAACAGTTACCCAAAATAGCTTGTGTTGCCCAAAAAAGTGCTGTGTCTCGTTTACGCTGTGCACGATTACAACTACGCTGTGTGGGGCCTCTGAAGCCTTTGGTGGGCTTCATTACCAACACAACATTGGTTAGGCCTAGTCTGGTCAATCGTGGGAAGGTCTACCGTTTTTTATTCCGTAAAAAAATTTTAAAAAATAAAAAATAAAAAAACAACACAACATTATTTATTCTAAAGGGGCAATTTCTAAAAGCTGAAAGCAGCTAAAGCAAAGCACAAATGGGATAAAATTATATTCAGTATCATGTCATAACAATATATATGATAAACCGTGGAGGCCATGTGAGATGGCAGCAGAGACCATAAGTGATCGTGTAGCAGACATCAATGTCAATAATAATAAAGCATTCTTAAAAAAGGCACAGGGATAGTCACTCTCAAGAATGCTTGCTAACTAAGCTCAAATACAAACTCGCCGTACATTGCAAAGCCTTGGGCATTGTTGTGAGTGGTGTTCGCCACTTTGTTCATGCTCCTATGTACAAAGCCAGGGCTGTGTAGTAGTATCAGAATCTATTTTTCAGCATGCATTGAGAACGGCAAGCTAGAGAACTGCGGTGACCTAACAAGTGAAAATGCAGTATTCTGGAGGACATAATCTTAAATGTCACAGACATAACCTCAACCAGAAGGTAGAACAAGTACGGAATAAGACCTAAGCTTAACCAGAAGATGCATATATTTTTTTAAATTCATAATGTGGTCCAGATAGCCCCAAAGTGGCAAAAATAAAAAGTGTATTAGCTTACAATTAGCTTGCAATAGCTGACTATACCTTCAAGTCTTAAAGTGTGAGAGAGAGGTAGATGTAGTGTGAGAAGCAGCCATGGCGGAGGTGCAGAAACTGCGGCAGACTGGTATCAGTCCCAGGGCAGTCAGGAAGTGGGTGAATAAAACAGTTCTCCTCTTCCTCTGGTTAAGGCAGTGCAGACGCCTACCAGAGGGCAGCCTTTCTAAAGCCATGGGGGTGACATGGGTGGGGTCCTGCTGGATGGAGTGGGCTGTTTAATTATGGCTGGCTGCAAACTTGAAAGCTAGCGTCTACTTCATACTTCAAACAACACACTTTTGGCAAGCAAACCAGTGGGTGTCCGAGTACCATATTTTATTCCTAACGTCATGGCACATAATAACCCCCTAAAGGAACTTGTTGAAAATGCCATACACCCTACAATGGGTCAACATCTGAGGTAATCTAAGACACTTTTTTACTATTAGAATAATTCTTCAGTTGTTTTTCCTTTTTTTAATTTTTAGTGACACGTTTCTCTTCCAGACAGACAATCTGGTTTGTACTGCTTTTGAATTCAATTCATGGTTCATTTTTTAATGATTAGTGGAAATAGTAAAACAAAAAATACAGGCTTCAAGAAGTATAGTTTGTGGCATGGCAATGCCTGTCCTAGATGCAGAAGAAATTATGAATGAAAATACATTTAAAACGTTTCAGATTAAATGGGTTGTCAGGTTTGTGCACAGATTGATAACCACACATTAATATGAATGAGACATATAAATGGCATGTGGGGCATTCTTGGCTCACACACAAAATTGTGGAGGTCATGGTTTGGTGGGCATGGTTTAACAATGCAAAATTGTTGGTTGTGATTCACAATGTGGGCCAAATATCTAATCACCTGTTCCCACTTCCCACAGAAAGGAGCACAGGTGCGGGGAAACACAAGAGCTGGAAGGTCTCATGCTGAACCCATGCCTGGCCGAATGCTGCCCAGCCTGTGATCATCAATGAAAAGTGTACCGCACATCCTGTTGCAAAACCCCTCTGTGTGTGGAAGTGTTGGTTGTCCACAATCATGGTTTTACTTATATCACCACAAGCCAAAACGCAAGCTATTCCACAAGCCGGTTAGCATTGCCCTCATGTCAATATCAGTAACTTGAAGGCAGGGTCAGTCACTCTTGAGAACGCTTGCCAACTTTGAGCTCAAATCAAAGCACTGAAGCAATCAAGCATTGAAGCAAAGCGGAGCGCTACGGCTTTGGTGATACGAGCACTTTGTTTATGTTACTACTGTAATTACAGAGCCAGGGCTGTGTAGAAGTATGTGATTCTTTTTTAAAGAAGAATCTTTAAAAAAAGATTCTTCTCTCCGGTTAGGAAGCCATGTGTCCCCAAGGCTGATTTTATTTTTGTCAAGCAAACGTGACAATGGGGCATGTGGCAAAGGGAGGGACAGTGTGACAGTGTGTGAGGGCGGGTGGGGGCTGTGCTGAGCCTAAGGGATGGTTGGCTGAGATATGCCCAAATATGGGCAGAGGGGAGGGGGGGGGGGATATACTGCAGCAATAGCAACACCGCCTCAGTCTTCACACATACACTCTCATC
>JAODOY010000017.1:1889710-1900988 GCA_025399855.1 Forbesichthys papilliferus | reverse complement strand
ACTGACTGACAGCATGCAATATCAAAAGTTCGAGAAGTCTGGCTCCGACTGTCTCTCGGCCCAGTGATAATATTCTAAACAGTGTTTCCCTATCAGATCCTGGGGCCCCACGTCTGTTCTCTCCTCCTGCTAGGCGTAGTTGCTGGGGAAGGTATCTGTGAACATATGTATATTATCTTCTGTCTGAATATTTGGGAGTTTAAGTCAGCAAAGCCCGTCTGCCATGATGTTTGCCTTTGTCTGCCTTTTATTATTTGGAACCTAATTCCTACAGAATTTCCTGTTGACAATGTAATGTTCCACCACATTTTCATTGGCTTGTATATGACTTATAAATGTATTCCAATCCTTCGTACATACTTTAGAGTCCGTAAAGTGCTCATTGATCACAACACAGCCCCACAAATGTCAGTGGATGTCTGACTCATACAATTTGCAGCATTTGCTGGGTGGAAGCAGCAAAGCGGAGAAAACATGATAGAACATCTCCCTACCTGTTTTGTTCTCTCTATAATATTATATAATTTCCTTTAATGTCACTATGGTTATTGAATCATGGAATTTATGGAACCTTATAGTCCTGTTGGAGTCACAATCCGGCTCAGCTCAGAATACCCATCATACCTTTATGTTTAATCGGAGAGGAATATCTAATGAAACTCAACGCTACTCCTGGCCACATAATGTAGTCACCTGAGGTGCGTTCAATACTAGCGAACGCATTTGCTTTGAACGTTTTGAAGTTTTGTGTAAACATTCCAAAATGATTAGATTTAAACTGGCATACCTTATACCGCCACGGTTAAACCACTAGGTGTAATTTCTGTTTTGGTTTCATGGACATTTTAACATCAGAACTAAGGGATGAAGTGAAGGTGTGTAACATGTAGAACAGAGCTTTAAAATCAGATATTCCCCTCTCCCTTCTTTATCTTCCTCAGTTCTTCCCCTACGGTGATGCCTCCAAGTTTGCCCAGCACGCATTCAGAACCTTTGACAAGAATGGAGACGGCACCATTGATTTCAGAGAGTTCATCTGCGCCCTGTCAATCACTTCACGAGGCAGCTTCGAGCAGAAGCTCAACTGGGCCTTCAACATGTATGACCTGGACGGAGATGGCAAGATCACACGAGTGGAGATGCTGGAGATCATCGAGGTGGTTTTCCATTAAAAATCTCAATTGAAGCTATATAGACAGTAGCAGTAACATTGTTAGCATCTGATTTAGTGGCCTTTTGTGAGAACCAGACAGTTGCAAATATATTTATAAGCTACTTACTCAATTCAATGAACATAACAATTTAAAGTGTGCAATCGTTTCAAACCCAGCCCAGATTCAAAAAGTCGTGAGAGGGTAACCCCAAGGGAAACAGCTGTTTTTTTGCACAGTGCTTAGATTCCCAACTATTTACCTGCAGAGTCAACAATATACTATGACTATGAATATTTACCCTAGATTTTACACCATGTGCTGAACCTATTTAGGATAACACCATGCATCCACAAGGCCCGCGTGCAGCCAGCGTTAAATATAAGTTATGAGTAATGAAAGACACTGACACATTTGTCTTCCTGCTTTCTGTTTTGTTGCAAAGCCATACATGAGTATATAACGTTTGTGAAAAGTATTGATCCAATTCACCCGACCTGTATGGAATGTTCATGTATTACTTAGCTTTCTCTCTCTGGGCTTTTACGTAGCCTACATGTTTTGTACAAGTCCATATATGTTCTGGTTCATGACTCGTGTCCTCATCGCAGGCCATCTACAAGATGGTGGGCACGGTGATCATGATGAAGATGAACGAGGATGGCCTGACACCCCAGCAGAGGGTGGACAAGATCTTTTCCAAGATGGACAGGAACAACGACGACCAGATCTCGCTGGAGGAGTTCAAAGAGGCGGCCAAAAGCGACCCGTCCATCGTATTACTCCTTCAGTGCGACCTTCAGAAATAGATGGAGGGCGGGGCACAAACACCAGCGCTCTGCTAGCCACTAAGGACTGCACACAAAGAATTTCACGTACCATTCAGTTCGCAGCTACTTCCACTGAAAAAAATTAATGCTTGGACTACCTTTCGATGGAACCGCTTCTTGTATTTGAAACACTTGTGTGCATGAGAATGTTATTTGCTATAAACAACACATAGAACACATAACTTATAACAGCGAGTGAGTGCATGATGCGCCCACACACAGCAATTCACACATCTCAATACATATTTACACCTCGCACAATCTATATATACAGTATACACTGTATGTTTAAATTATAAAGATCAACTGCCAAAATGTGAAGTGTGCAAACAATTTTCCATACACTTGCATTGCACATGTGCTGCATTGAATTTCTGCTAACCTATTTAATGTTCCGAGTTTACTGACGTTACCTTAAATGTGTCTAATTATACTGAATGTCAACTGTACCAAATTTCTGATACTATTCTGTACCTGCGTCCAAATATTTACCGTGGAGAGACAAAAGACATGATAGCTATTTTCTTTTCAACACATGCTTGTACGGTCATAACATTTTTTAAATGTTGTTAATTTGCATGCTTTCAGTTTCTGCCTTAAAACTCCTCATTGTGCATCCTGTAAAGGTAAATCATGCCACCAGTCTGTTGAGCATCGATCTACCCAAGCCAGAGTAGGTGAACTGAAGACAGAACGCCTTAGAAGTGAAAAGCGGTAATACTTTCAATTGTATAAAAAAAAGATTTTTACTTAATAGAGATATCATATTCCAATCAATCTACATGTAATATATGGGATGTAATATTTGTGATTTGTCAATATATTTTATTTTGACTGCTATAACTGTGGGAGCATGTTTCATTGTAGATTAGCTGTAATATACAGTATGCCACTAACAAGTACATATTACTTGTGCAATTTAAACGCAATATGTCATCTCTGTTTGGATGAAATTAGATGAGTATGAAGTATTTAATGAAAAATCAGTATCTAGGATATGGAGAATTAAAATGCTTAACAAATGAAATTGTGGGATAAATGATCCAACCATAGCACATAATGAAGACGGGAACCATTTATTTTTGTTATTCTTAAGTAAAGATAACACTGGTCAACACATTTTTACAAAAGTCATGTTACTGAAATAAAATTAGTAATTTCTTATCAATTGTTATGTGCTCAACACGAATATGATAGTCAAATTGCAAAATTGGCAAATTCTTTTGTAATCTGCAAAAAAATAATGTAATTAGGCATTACTGTTAGACGGTACTGTATTGTACCTAAATGGATAAAATAATAAGTTTGATGTAACAGTAGCTTCAACTGTCTCGCACATAGTCTGACATATTTTAAATGCTCAACCTTTTCCGACTTATATAGTACACTGCTGACGTCAGCTTACTTCAGAAGCCGCCTGGCAGTAGTATTGCATTGCATCAAAAAATTATGCAATCAACACTGGATGACGTGTATGATGGTATTATGCAATGCGATGCAATATTACATAATTCTAGGCTTATTTAGGATGTTGTAGTCCTACTGGGTACAGTGTGAAACATAGAAAATTAACTATATGAAATATCTTCAAAACGAGAGCCAATAAAAAAATGTCATGGTTATTTTCGTGTTCTGCACAGCAAGATACTACATTAGGGCCTTTTTAAGTCAGTAATGATTTCAATGTTGACCAGTGTAATCAATGGCATCTTCAGTACAGATTTCAATGATTTAAGCCTCTATCTGTAACCGACTAACACACTTTCACACTTTTCCAGTGAAAATACAGGTCTCATATCAGTGATTTCAGAGTTTTTTTTATATTTATCAAAGCTGCAAAAATACATAAATTAGATATTTCACACTGAACACTCTTTTGCTTGCCTTTTTGAATGCCATTTATCATTGTAGTAAATGGAGAGATAAAATGCAACCTGTAACATGCCATGCATTGTGGGTTGCATTTTAATTTCACCAACCAGTATGACTATATTTCCTCTCTCCCTCTCGACTTCTAATCAATCCAAATTTTTGTACATTTTTTTTACTTCCCTCGCTTTTACAAACATGTGCGGATGCAAAATATTGGCATGCAAATAAGTTGTGATTCGACATATAGCTCCATCCACTAAAGACTAAGATTGAAAATGGATGTAACAAAGTTAGTTGTGCCAGGATAATGCAGTTATGTAACTTCCATTGCCCTTACAACAGCCACATAAAGTCAGTATGTTTAAACATGCTGTTGTCTAGTTGGGAGTGAACTGAATTCATCCAGTAACAACAAATAAGTTAACTGTTCAACCATTATTAAACTTTAAACAATCAATTTTTCAGCATTAAAGATGGATGCAGTAGGTTTGTATTGTACTAATTTACATTAACATCTTTGTCCAGAAATTGTTTATAAATGCAACTCTTAGTACTATTGATATTAAGATCAGCATACCAAATGTAAGCAATGGCAACTGTCTACAAGGATTCTTTTGTAGCATGTATTGTGTCCCCAATGACATGGCTGCACTGTTCCCTGTGTTGTGGTTTAATCTAATAAAATGAACTCTGTGACCAACTGTTTGGTTTAATAACTCAACACTGAGCTGTTTCATTTTTCATACTACACTTTACACTCCAGACTTATAATTTATTCTATAACAATAAAGCAGAATTTTTTACTTTAAAACAAGAACAGCCATTATGCTTACCCAGTTTTTGGCATAGTAAAATTATTAGCGATCATTCATAACCAGCTTTTGGCATAAGATGGTTATGTGGTCTCAGCCTTTCATTTGATTTGACTTCTATTCCAGGAAGACGCACATTTTGATTAAATTCAGACTGGATTGGACTGTCGAAAGCTAGACCGCTTAGAAAACAAAACAAATTTCTTAAGATTACACTATCAAAACTGAAATATTCCTCATTAGAATCTCTTTATACACTGACCATTTTAACAAACCAAACAAGTGGTTGCCCATGCAGGCTAGTTTTACACTTCCATTGACTAGTTTTAAAAAAACGTTAAAATAAAACTTGCATTGGATCGTCTGATGAATTTCCATGTAGCGCCACAAGATGGCCCCTTTGATGAATTTTCAAAGCATGTGTACTGTATACAGAATTACACTAGTTCAAACTGGTAGGTCATTGACCTTATCTTAACTCAAAACTAAACAGGTGACTGACCCATTATCACCAGTATCTCTTATTTAAAATTAAATGGATATGTCCAAATTGTTTCACATTTGAGGGCAAGCTACAGTACATTGACACAGACAGAAGCATTCAAGTGCTGCATTTGTAAGAGCTGAGACTCATCCAAACGGATCCAGCAAAGACTGCAATGAGTCAATCGTGTGGGTTCATGAAAAGGCAGATGATTTCGTTGACTGTCTGAAGGACGCGCAATACATTGTGAAACAATTAAGACATACTGTAGATTTCAACATGGAAATGTGCCGCTTCAAGGAAAACACAAATGTTACTCGACACCGCACATATAGTTAAACATTAATGATCCATATATTTTGATTAAAATGGTTAATAAAAAAAAAGAAATATTTCCATATCAAGAAAACAGGAGAAAACTAATAAAAACAATTTATTTTAAAAAAGTGATATTTTACACTCAGGTTTGACGCACTTATGGTTTAATATTCTAGGCTAACGTTTAAATTTAAAGTAAATCAAGAAAATGGCAACCTCATTTTTACAAAAGATCAACACAGCAGATCCAAGTTAAATAAAAAAACAACATGTTGATAGAGATAACACAAAACTGCATGGTCGACAGAAAACGTTTTTTACAAGATGAGAGAATAGACACCACTGCTACTTTGGCGGGTCCGTGTTGATGCCGTACTTCTCTTTCAGAAGCTTCAACTGTTCCTCTTTCTTCTTCGTGTCCATTTTCTGGAAAGCCTGAATGAGGTGCAGGAAAGGGGGAAATGGGTTATAAGCAGACAACGATTTACATAGTCTAATGACGCATGTCATTTCAGTATAATGTTATGCATATTTATCGCATTCCTACATTTTTATTAAAAAAAATGTATTAATGCTTAATGTTTTGCTCTGTATTTCTGTAGCTGTTTGTGGAAAGCACAACTAGTGTGCAGTATTACCTCTGTAAAGCACTTTGAACTGCAAATCTGTATGAGATGTTCTAAATAAATAAAAGGTGATGACCATCATCATCATCGGCTGCTTTGATAATTATGGAGTGCAAGGCCAGGGTGCTCTAATACTTCCGTTAACAATTAATTGCAGCTTTAGCAGTCATACATACTCTGTTTGCATTGTAGTAGAGGACGACCAGGTATCGGTTGCAGACATTAAAGCCTGAGAGGTGATCACAAGCGTTCTTGGCGTCAAAGATGTCCTCATACACAACGTAAGCAGTTCCTCTCGATTCTGGTGTGTTCCCACTGAAAATACACAGCATCACATTCAGTGAGTTTGATTACATTGACTTGAGTATCCCGGTTATGAGGCATATTTGAGATAAGACGTTTACATGACCTCATAAATCAGGTTACTCCTATCCCCATATACATGTTATACAGTATCCCGGTTACTAACTAGGGTTGCATTTATGCAGGCATACGTTTACAAAACCAAGCGATTATTTACTGCCATTTGTGTATCTGCTTAGCCATCGTCTTCACTGTAATACTGATAATGAGACCACTGATTATCGCATTCAGTGTGAGACGAGCGGCAGAGAAGAGTAAACATGTAAAATGAAGCAACACTTGAATTTGAAAACACACTTGAAAAGCTTGAATTTCATTCACATATACAAATAAAGACACACACGCAATTTCATATCTATATACTTACGTCCTAATCTGACGTATTGGTCCATATTTTCCAAATATGTCATACATTTCCTCAGCTGTGATCTTATATGGAAGGTTCCTAATGTAGAGGATTCTGTTGACTTCGGGAGGTAATCGTATCTGTACATTATGGCAAAAAGATGGGAAACATGTCAATAGTTATCAAAATAAATAAAAATAACGCGTCCATTTTTGCATAGTGTACCGTGACGATCAGGCAGCGCTAGTTTTACATTGGAGACATCCCATGTGATTACAAGCCATACCGGTATTAAGAGAAATACCTACAATTGTAATGTAACCCAGCAACGTAATTAAGGATTCCAAATACTTTACAAGTTTTGTTTATAATATATTACTTTAAACGATTCAATTCCAGTTTTAACCGATTGTTATAACAGGTTCGTCTTCAATGCTAGCATAAAGGATAGCTAAATCAGCTAACACGTTAGCCTCTAATATAACTAGGCGTTATGTTCCAACTAAAGTACACACATACTTTGTAACAACATCCTCCATAAAAATGCTTACATTTGCGCGTTTCGCTGCTTGCATAGCCATGATTGTGTACTTATGTGGGTTCACACAGAATATGATCAAACAAATACGTTCTCTCCAGGGCTCAAAATGGCAGATAACACGGTCGCGATCTGGTGACGTCTTCCCAGTCGATCTCTCACGTCCGGTATTTGATTTTATTATTTATTATTTAGTTTTTCAAACCACATACACATATGCACAGGGGAACCCTCAGGGCCATCAATGTATCTATTTCACTTTTGAGAAAATAACCATAATGAATTCTGATTAGTATTGTCTGCTAAAGGTTAAATAACTGTACCTCAACTACCCAACTATCTGTACTCAACTAGAGCTGCCTACCCCCACTCATACAGAAGCAACGACAATACCTGGTCCAAATGTACATTTGAATTCCAGTGGGGTGTATTAATGAAAAATGACTTGTTAAGCTATTAGTCGGTACATTTGAGGCCCCATTTGCAGTTGGGCTGGGGTGGGGGGCGGCTGCAGTTTATACTCACAGTAAGGGGTATATTTACCTGGCCGCAGAACAGCTGTGGTTTTTGGACAACACATATTCTTAGGTTTTCTTAGCGAACTCCTTTTTTTCCTAGTTCATGGAGCCATCCAGGAAGTAAGTACAAGAAATGGTGTTGTTTTACAATGTAATTTATATGCTTCAAGTAGCCTGCAATAGAGGGCAGTTTGCAAAAAAGGTGTAGTTGTCACCTAGCCAGAGTCATGGAAATAACTAGCGAGATGTTATTTCCATGACTCTGGTAGGCTACTAGCCTAGTCAATGGGGAGAATCGTTTGAATTCTGACACAATGTCGACATATGTTTGTCTATTTAAAATAAAAAATGTAAAGTCAAGAAAGTTGCAGTCAGTTGTAAAACGGCAATATGTTGTTGTGTGTTTGTAACGCTCAGTTCGAACTACAGCTTTCGTCTCAACAATATACTTCACCACTACTTTTGTGCCAGATGCACATTGGGGTTGTGGTCAAAGTCATTTGTGATTATGGCCTGTGTATGTTTGCGTGCTTCACATTTTTTAAATAAAAAAATTAAAGATGTACCTGTCTTTATATTTAAATGCATGCAGGAGATTTCTAGTTTACCTAAGCTTTTACATGTGAAACATCTCACCACACGCACACACACACAGCCTGTTTGTGCAAAAGTGCAAGTTGAGAATAGGCTATTGCAGAGGAGCAGGGAATATCTAGTGGCTATTATCAAGTGTCCACTGCCTAGAAACACAGCTTTATTTATATTGCTGTTTTGACTTTAACAAAGTCACATTCTCCAGTTGTAGTTTTAATAGGTTATGGCCAAAATGTGTATATTGTTTTAAATCAGCTATAGTTTAGCCTAGGTCAACCCAAAACACAGATGAGAAAGGAAGACAGAAGTGTAAATGGTCATTTTCAAACCTAAACCATGTCCTTAAAATAACTATCATCATGACGATAGATAAATTCAGTAGTCAAACACATTCTAAATGATTAGTAGACAGACCAGTTTCACATTTTTTGCTCAAGGCTAATATTGGGGAGAGACAAGGAAAAACGTTCCACACACTCTTATTATACGTTAAGAGGCTGGTCATGTCTTTAAAGGTGTTTGTTATTTGTTGACTGCTATGTCAACATTCAAAAGCAAAATCAATAAACCAAATAAGTGAAATATAAAATTAGTCCATGTGTGTTGCACTTGGTAATAGACACTAATCCCTGCTCCCCTGCAAAAGCTTGTTGACAATTTGCATGCGTTTTTAAGACTATAGGGGAGGAGGGGGAGGGGGGGGGGGTGATTAACATGTAAAAGTAAGTTAGATACAAATCTGCTACATACACAAATACATATTTTCACTTATTGTATTAAAAAAATAAGCACACATTTAAACATACTTACAGGCCATAATCACAAAGGACTTTCACCTCGACCCCAATGTGCATCGTGGCAATAAACACAACCACGTCACCGTTGGTGCCTGCGTTGTGGAACAGCCGTGGGCACAGGTTAGCCTTCGTAGAGTGGTTGATGTGTCTGCCCACTGTGGTCTTCCCTGGGCGGCATGAACAATGTCGTGCCTGTGCAATTAAATTAAGTAGGCTACATTAAATAAATTAAATTTATGCCAAGAGATTGTGATGCATGCTGCTGAGATGCTGGTGTGCATAAAACTGTGTGGTGTATTGCTCACTTTACAAGATTGTTAATTTAGGCTATATGAAGGCTATTTTCAGATTCCAGACCGTCTCTAGAATATACACATTATTATAGGCCACGTTTATGAGTAGATTTTTGCTGAATTTGACTAAACTTTTTATTATTAGCGTGCTTACAATCGCTGAACGCACATTTAACCCACTTAGGCCGTTATACAGTATATTTCATACTTTAAATGGCCACAAGATGTCGCTAGAGCTTAATTTGTGCACAGGCGACGGGGTGGAAATGTCTGTTAGAAGAAGTACTTAATTTAGCAAGGCGCTGTTTTGAGCGTAGTATTTTAAATACTAACATATTGTTACAGATATCAGATAGCAGATAAGAATATTATCAACAATAACTGTTTTCCGACGAGGTGGTCTTAAGGAAGTCAAGTCTAATCTACCGTACCGGTACCACTGGTAAGCATTATTTTTTATTTAACGAAATCAACATAGAGCTGTTACGGTTCCGTACACCTCAGATATCACCAGAACATACAATACAAATGTGATAAATCAACATGATAAAAACACTATATCTGTATTACATTGACATTATTACAGTAATTTGTGTCACATGTCCGGAACGCCACAGTTCCGGCGTTGGGTGCCGTTTATTGTAGGCGCACATGGAGATGGCTAGTTAGCAAAGACTTGCAATATTTTAATGTAAGTTTGGTGTCGTGTAATTCCTTTTTTGTTAGCCTAGACGTGGTTATGTATTTACATTACACTTGGCTGACGCACACATCTATCTACTCGTATACATTTCAGACGTGTACGGCCCGAATCACAACAGTAATTTGGTGACGACGTCCACGGCACTTCGGGAAAAGATCACGCTGGTGAGTTTCTTAATGACAACAGAAGTGTTAAAAAAGTTGTTATCGAGTCTGTCCCAGGGTGGTCGTGGTAGATTCAAGTAAATGAATTTGAAGCACCAACAACACAATGGGATTAAATGTATGTGTGTGGAGGTTTTAGGGTAAGTGACTGTTTATTTAAAAAAAATAATGCCGATAAACCGGCATCTTTTTACCCAGTGCAGCAACGTGAGATACAAGGACAAGACTGTATCCAGCCAGTTCCAATAATTTATTTTAAGATTTCTTATATTATCACTGGTTATCTTTACACTTGTAATTGTTTTTATTTTATTTTGATAATGTATTTCCCTTATTGGGATTAATTGATCTTTGCATTTAATATTACATTTGCCTGATAAAGACCCACATTTGAATTAGTAGAGGAACTAATGTGCCCTCAAAAATTGTTACCACCTGAGGTAGAACAACTTTGTTTTTTCATGTCTTTTTTTATGAAATAGACAACTTTTTTTTTATTTGCATGATATTTTGATGCCACCCAAAACTGAAAATAGTGAAACATTTTTATTCTACAACAGAGACAGCGTCTGCTTTATCACATGTATTTATTGAAATAATCGCAGATTTGGACTGTATGTCCATGATGCATCCAGTGAAACAATAAGGCACCACTATATCTCACTATTTGGAAAATACATACCATAAATATACATTAAAACATTTTTACATATAAAACCCAAAAGACCTCAATGTATATGACTGGTATTTAAAAAAAAGTGTACTTTTGTATTTAAAAAAAAAACAAAACATCAACAACTTAAACCCCTGTGCATCACAGTCTAATTTAGCTCAATTGCTGCCGGCGTATAAGGGCAACAGATGGAGAG
>JAODOY010000017.1:1873270-1889610 GCA_025399855.1 Forbesichthys papilliferus | reverse complement strand
GTGCATATTGTACGTGTGTATTGTACGTGTGTATTGTACGTGCGTATTGTGACATGTGTATTGTACGTGTGTATTGTACGTGTGTATAGTGACATGCGTATTGTACGTGCATATTGTACGTGTGTATTGTACGTGTGTATTGTACGTGCATATTGTACGTGTGTATTGTACGTGTGTATTGTACGTGCGTATTGTGACATGTGTATTGTACGTGTGTATTGTGACATGTGTATTGTACGTGTGTATTGTACGTGTGTATTGTGCGTGTGTATAGTAACATGCGTATTGTACGTATGTATTGTACGTGCATACAGTACATGTGCGCACATGCAAATTCCTCCACGTTTACTGTACTATATGTGCACGTGAACCTTGCTTCTCCCTGCTGCCTGTTCTCAACAAATGCTTTTGCATTCAGAGAAGACAGCGCCACGAGCCAGAATTGAATAAATAAATAAGATGCCAGTACGGGCTGGTGCCAGAATGCCCGGTGGGGATTTAGGACAAAAAATGATTCTATGATCGTAATCTAGAGAGGCTTAGGTGTTGGCAAGCAACTGGACTGGTACCAGCTACTGAATGTTGCTGACTATAGGCTCACAGTACTGGCAAACCCTGGGCACACTTACTGTATAGCTTTGAAATGTCCTGGGGAAAGAGATGCATGTAGGTTGATAATATGTGATGTGCGTGTGTGTGTGTGTGTGTGCGTGTGGGGGAGGGGGGGGTGGAAATTAATGAACACATTGATCAGCCACTCTAAACATCATCGGCATTATTTTCCACCGGCCCCTTTGAAATCTCAGCTTAGTAGAGGGTGCGATAATATCATCACATTAACATTTCGCCAAATTATATCTGTAACTTAGCGCAGTTTGTTTTCTCTCTCCTTCAGAGATCCTCATGCCAATAAATGTTATTTAACGCTGCCGTTGACACCCTTGAAATACGCCTCAAAATCCAGATACACGAGAGGAGATATTTGATAAGCTAATGACATCTCCAGGGACCAGAGAATAAACATATATGCATATCTGAGTGGGGATTTATTTCCTTCATAGCTGCACGCCATGCCTTAAAACTGTCTTTGGCCCCTGTGGGAGCAAGCTTTCATCTACTTGGGTCAATCTATCTGCCTTCTTATCAAGGTACAGAGAACATGTGGTGTAAACACAGCTCACCGAAACTCTGGGAGGGTGTCTGGGAGCAAGAGAGAGAGGGAGGGAGAGCGAGAACATAGCATGGCATAGAGCAGGGGGTTTCCAGTTGTAGATTAAAGGGCATTTACTGTAGACTGTATTCATTTGCAACATGGATGCCAGCTTGATTAAGCTATATTATTTGATTGTTTATAGAAAGCCACCTACTAGACTATTCACACCAATGCCCGGAACAAAGCATTACACAAAACACTGAATGTAAAACTTAATAAATGTTGTGCTCAGTATAATCTGTGGGAAGCTCTCACCCAAATACAACTCTGTTGGGACAAAAGTGAACAAAACTAATTAGCACGCTTAACACATCATCTCAGATTGTGCTCATGATGCCACTTGAAGTCTACAAAGAACTTAAATGAAGTTGTGTGCCTGCGAGGGACATTTACTGGTCCCTCACACATGTATAGCAGTAGTAGGCTACTGCAAAACGAGTCCCACCGTTAGGAAAATAAATTTAAGACTGGGTCCTCGGAAATGGTCCTATATCTATAATTCATACTGTGCAGCTGCTTGATTTATGACAGAATGAAATGTTGTGGACCAAGCTCGAGCCGTGTTGTCCATCTCTGGGACGTGGCAGCCAAAATTAAACATGAAAGGGAAAGACTTAGAACAAGCAAATCATCTCATGGGAACTTGACAGATGTATTAGAGGGTTTCAAATGGCCCGCACACACACACACACACGTACATGCGCACACGCACATGCCACACACACATGTAGGGTTCCCTGATTGGAGAAAATGAGATTGGTCCATTGATTCAAAGCCACAGTCCTACTGCCATCATTTATTTTTGTGTTCCCTTTTCCTGACTTCGTGACGTTGGAAATCGGTCAGCAAATGTCAGCAAAGGGTTAATGTAATACAATTTGGCAGCTGGCTGCAAAAATCAAAGGCAAAACATTTTAAAATTAAAATAATAATGCACCTGCTGACCTGCAGGCAGGGGGACTCATGTGACCTCACCATGTGTGCCTTCAGACTTTGGGAATTGGTAATCAGTAGATGGAACGCTACATGGCGACATCATGGGCTCTCAGAGCACGTTGCTTGTTAACTGCTTTAATCCATGTGTGTGTGTGTGTGTGTGTGTGTGTGTGTGTGTGTGTGTGTGTGTGTGTGTGTGTGTGTGTGTGTGTGTGTGTGTGAGAGAGAGAGAGAGCAAATATCTGTATGAGATAAACAAATTTTGGCTAAGCCTGCGTGCAAAATCTGTTTCGAATGAAGCAAAGTTGTCAGGTGTAGTTATTCAATATTTAGTTGCCAGTGTGTCTCAAAATTACAGATTAATAGACATGTTAATTAGAGATAACTTGGCACTGATTACAAATTCATAATTTAAGAATACAAATTTAAAAGACTGAAAGCCTATACAAAACAAATACTAATAATTATAACGTCTTAAAAAAGCAACTATTTTCTATGAGGGCAGCAGGGAGGATCTGTGGCTTAAAGCCACCTCGGAGCTGCTTGAGGAGATGCATTCTTTCTGAGGATAGGAGGGACTGAGAGAGAGAGGGGGGGGGGGGGGAGAGAGAGAGACAGGGAGAGGAAGAGAGAGAGAGAGAGACAGAGAGGTGAGCTGAGGAGCGCACACGGAGCGATAATTATCAACTGAATTCATCTAGGAAAACATCAAGCCTGGAGTCCGCATATCCTGGACAAGTTTATTTATATTTTGAATATCCCCTCGTCTACAACATTTCGGACGCAAGCCGTTATGGGCCCTGACGGATCAGACGGTGGATCTACTGGAAAGTGCGTTTTCCTCACTGTTTCGGCGGAGTCGAACTGGAGAAGAGTAGGCTACGCTGCGATCGCGGTCTCGAGATTTTCGTAGTCATGCTCGCCAAACGGCGCTGAGCGAAGCCGAGCTTCGCCGTGTGGGCTTCGGGCTGGAAAAGTGGCGCTCCTGGGCTGAACGGAACCAAGACACTATGTTTTTTTGTAGACTCGCGGGTTTCAATATGATGACTGGAAGTGAATCGCAAACGCAGTACCGTATAGAACTGGACCTTTACGCACGATTGTCTACCGGGACCGCATGAAGGACGAGGCGACGAGGGAGAGCAAAGTTTAACGTGATAATGGGCATTATAGTGGATTTGATTTGTAAAGGCTCTGCAAAGGTACAGTGGATGTTGTAAGGACTAGTAGCGCAGGATCTATAGCTGTAAAAAGAAAATCTGAATTATTTTTGTTAGTTTCCTTAAAATAAGGCCCATTCTGATATTCTTTAAGGCTTCTTCCGAAGTAAATCTTATTTGAAAATGCAATTATTTTGTGGCGTATAAGCCACAAGTCAATACATCTGATCGGCTATTGCCTATTCCACATACTGTGCTTAGTATAATTAAAACCATTTAAATGAATGCAC
The DNA here is from genome assembly GCA_025399855.1 of Forbesichthys papilliferus. Classification (NCBI taxonomy): domain Eukaryota; kingdom Metazoa; phylum Chordata; class Actinopteri; order Percopsiformes; family Amblyopsidae; genus Forbesichthys; species Forbesichthys papilliferus. The sequence goes on along the minus strand of JAODOY010000017.1, from coordinate 1,886,011 downwards.
GACAATGGTCGACAATGCGGCCACTTTTTATGTACGCTACTTCTGATTTTGCATTAGGATAGGATCATTTTGGGGCTATTCGTGGATTAATTAGATTTTTCTTTCTATGAAAAGAAAATGCATCGTTCCACATGACGCCTCCGAGAACGACACTTTTGTATGGTGTGTGTGTGTGTGTGTGTGTGGTGGGGGGTTGGATGGGGGAAGGGGGGGGGGGGTTCATTCGCAATGCGCTTCACGGTTTTCAATCAAGCCTTAGTAATTCATTCAAATGAACACCACTCACACTAGACAGGCTTTGACGGATACCTGATCTGCCTCTTATCGCTTTTTAAATACAACTTTTAATTGCGTTTCTGTCCGTAAATCAAGTACTAATCGGATTGTCCTGCCGCGATATCACATTGTTCATCTGGCGGTTAGAACTGTGTTCCTTTAACTGACAAAATAAAATGTTTTATCATGTTTAAAGAAGCGTATTCAACATTCAGACATCTTTTTCTGCCCAAGCCCTTCAAATAGCAGGCGGCATTTCACCTCAGCCGACGCGCCAACTTGCTTTGTAAGGTTTATTTTCATAGGCCTACATGTTATCTTTCGTGGTAGCCTACTTTATTTATGCAGCTTTAATGTTCTTGATGCTGCATGCCTTCTGCTGTTGATTTTGGTGTATAGGAGCACATTTTATTGCCTCACGTTGCCCATTCCCCCTGAAGCTTATTTGATTAAATTTCGCTTTTTCAATCTAGGCAAGTAGATCACAGATGTGTGTCAGAGGATTGTTCCTCAGTCTCTGCCACAATGGAGCTCATGCAGTCTAACAACAAGCATGACTTCTTACAAAGAAAACCATTTGAAGACTAAAAATAACTTTTAGAGTTTTTTATCAGTTTATTTCTATGTTGAGCATAAACGCAGATATATGGCATACATACATCTTTACACAAGTCAAAAATATTCAGTAACAGTAACATTGCATGGCAGCGATCACCATCGGTGTATGAATGTGTGTGTGACTGGGTGAATGTCAGGCAAACTACTTACAGTGGCCTATATTTACTTAGGTAATATTATTAAATTCTATTTTATAGTTGACAACTTACCGCTTGTTTAACCAAACAAAAAACACCTCTAGTAACATTTAACACATTCCTACCATAATTTAAGACATGGTACTGCAGCATGTATAATAACATTGGGTGGAGCTCAGTTAGGCTAAACGCTCTCATGACAACCAGTAACTGTCAATCATGAGGCAACTGGAGAAAGGGAAGGAAAGGGTTGGGGGGGGGGGGGCATGTGTGCTAAGGGTCACAAAAGGTGGAATAGTGGGTCTATACTGTATTCCCTTGGCCTTGCTGTACAAGAAACATCTCCCGTGTTGAAAAAACGTCTCGTATCGATCATTTATTGTGGGTGACGGGGCTAAATTATTTTCCAATCCCATTTTGCCTGACAGCCCGTGTATGTCACCCTTGCGTAGCCTATCCTGGGGTGGAGGAGAGGAGGGGGGGGGGTGTGTGTATGGTTCTGGTTCCTCCCCCTGCCTCCCAACCTCCCTCTTTCTCTCTCCACCACCTCTAATTTCACTCCGCAGGGTTTTAATTCATGAGGTTAGCGATAGTGTCTAGCGGCCTATAATCGCGAGTTCCCCAGCTCCCCCCCAAAGCAAAACATCACCACTGTTTACTGAAAGCAGCCGCGTGTTTACATGTAGCAATGCCCGCAACGCCTCAAAGAAAGACGCGAACACAAAGAAGGAAAAAATTAAGAAAAAGAACAAAATAAAATATGACTCATCAGTGCATCTTTTTTTGTCTGCCTTGACAGGAATCCCTGTCTTGCTTTCTCTCTTTCTGTAAACGGATCTGAACGCACATCGTATTTGTGCTTCTTCCCCCTTTTAGCGTTTTTAGTTTTCTGTTCAGGGGGGAACTGAACGAGGACGTGTACGGTTAATGGCAGCGATTCTGAGAGTGTGTTGTGTTCGCTTGCGATTTCCTCCCTTTGGCAGAGAGGGAGGGATAAAGGCCGTCTTTATGTCTGTGAAACCGGATGTGAAGAGCTCTTCTGAATATTTATCACATCGGTTTGACATTTTTTTCTAAATAGCTGGTGCATATTTTACCAGAGCAGCTATTGACGCTATTTTGTGATTGTGTGTGCTGTGTGTGTGTGTGTGTGTGTGTGTGTGTGTGTGTGTGCATGTACTGTATGTACTGTAACTAATAGGGAAAAGAGCAGTTTGCGTAAAGAGGAAGGATTTTTGTGTCTGTAGTGTAGTTATTGTGTGAGTGAGTGGTTGTGTGTGTGTGTGTGTGTGTGTGTGCGCGTGCGAGCATGCATTTTAGAAATAAAGCTCCCCCCCCACACACACACACACACACACGCACACACAAATTAAACAGCAGGCTCCTTAACGCAGCATCTCCTTGTCTGGCCCCCAGGTCTGTGGATCCAAATGTCCCTCCTCCTGGACCCTGCCCCTGACGGGGACCAGCAGCAGCGTGTGACCACGGACGAGCTGCCGGAGCCTACGGTCTCCCCGCGCTGCGCGGCTTCCAGTTGTTGGTGCCGGCCGGGCTCGGCAGCGGCACCTGCCCCGGTGACGGCGGCAGCAGCGGCGGCGGTGGTGGAGCGGTGCGTGGAGTGAAGCGGCCCTGCCACAGCTTTGCCCCCCCCCCCTCCCCCTTCCCCTCCCCGGCGGGCCACGGCCTGGTCTGGGGTCCCCTTGGCCTTCCGTGGAGGCTTCCTGCCAGAGGCCCGGCCACCACTAATGAGAGTGTCGCTATTCGGGCTGAGGACTACACCGTTTTATAGAAGGATTACTGTACGCCCACGCAGCTCTCTCTCTCTCTCTCTCTCTACCCTGTGAACTGAGCGTCATTACTGAACTCTCCTAAGGAGGACTGTTTTGGGGTGGCTTTCTTTTTTGTTTTTTCTTCCTTTTTGTGGATATTTGTAGTTTGATTCCTGACTCTGCTTCATATTTTCATAGTACTGTTTTTGAATTGTTTTAGTTTTTTTGAATTTGCAGTTTGACTATTTTTATTTTTTGAGGGGAAGTTAGATTTTTCTTCTTCGCTGTTTTGATTTTTCTTCTTCGTTGGTTTCCACCATGGAGTTTTTGGGTGGACCTGGGAATAAGGATTGGCTTTCGTTCCTGAGAGTGTGGCTGACCGTCCTGCTCAGCCTGCAGCTGCGGTGGGAGCCGGTGGCGTCCTGCCCGCTAGAGTGCCGCTGCGACAAGACGTTCGTGTACTGCAACGAGCGCAGCCTGACGTCAGTGCCGCTGGGCGTCCAGGAGGGCTACAAGGTGCTCTTCCTGCACAACAACCAGATCAACAATGCCGGCTTTCCCCTGGAGCTGCACAATGTGGCCTCCGTGGAGACTGTGCATCTCTACGGCAACCAGCTGGACGAGTTCCCGCTGAACCTGCCCAAGAACACCCGCGTGCTCCACCTGCAGGAGAACAACATCCAGACCATCTCGCGGGCGGCCCTGGCTCAGCTGACGCACCTGGAGGAGCTCCACCTGGACGACAACTCCATCTCCACAGTCGGGGTGGAGGAAGGGGCCTTCCGGGAGGCTCTCAGCCTCAAGCTCCTCTTCCTCACCAAGAACCACCTGAGTAGCGTGCCCATCGGCCTCCCGGAGGACCTGAAGGAGCTGCGGCTGGACGAGAACCGCATCGCCATCATCGCCGAGGAGGCCTTCCAGAATGTGACACGCCTGCAGCGCCTCCTGCTGGACGGCAACCTGCTGACGGACGAGGGCGTCGCGCCGGGCACCTTCCGCGACCTGGTCAACCTCCGTGAGCTCACGCTGGCGCGCAACTCGCTGACGTACCCGCCGCCGCTGCTGCCGGGGCAGTCGCTGGTGAAGCTGCACCTGCAGGAGAACCAGATGGACCGGATCCCTGTGGCGGCCTTCGCGGGCCTCCGCAGGCTGGAGAAGCTGGATGTGTCCGGTAACCAGCTGCAGGTGCTGCCGCAGGGCGTGTTCGACGGGCTGGCAGGCCTCAAGCAGCTGACGGTACGCAGCAACCCGTGGCGCTGCGACTGCGCCGTTAAGTGGGTGGTGGTGTGGCTCAAATCGCTGCCGGTGGCGCTCAACGTGCGCGGCTTCATGTGCCAGAGCCCGGACGCAGTCCGCGGCATGGCCGTCCGGGAGCTCACGCTGGGTGTAATAGAGTGCCCGGCGGAGGCCGGCGGGGGCGACAACCCTCCGTCGTGGCCCACCCTCCGCTCCACGGAGCCGCCGCTCACGGCGGCAACCACCGCCGCCGCCACCCTGGCGACTACCGCCTCCACCCTTGTGACCTCGACGACCGGCCTCCTCGACCCCACCTCCACCCCGTACGGCTTTGAGCCGCCCTCCCGGCCCTCCCCGCCCGCCCCCAACAACCCGCCGGGCCCTCTGCCGCCGTACGAGGACCCCCTGCAGATCTCCTTCCACGTGGTCAACTCCACGTGCGTCGAGGTGAGCTGGGCATCCTACTTCACCGTCACCGCCTACAAGGTCACCTGGGTGAAGATGGGCCAGAGCTTGATGAGCGACGTCGCCCGGGAGCGCACGGTCAGCGGCGACCGCCGGCACCTCAGTCTCGCCAACCTGGAGCCGCGCTCGCTGTACCGCATCTGCGTGTATGTGCTGGACACGCTCAACTCGTACAGGCCCGGCGAGGACACCATATGCTCAGAGGCCAGGACAAAGTCGGCGTCCTCCGGCTCCAAGACGCCCGGCTCGGAGCAGGCCGCCCAGGAGGACATCAGCTCCACCCTGCTGCTGGCCGGCATCATAGGCGGCGCGGTGCTCATCGTCCTGGTGACGCTGCTCGGCCTGTTTTGCTGGCACATGCACAAGAAGAGCCAGTCGTCCGAGACCAAGTGGAAATACAACCGGGGCCGGAGAAAAGACGACTACTGTGAGGCCGGCACCAAGAAGGATAACTCCATTCTGGAGATGACGGAGACGAGTTTCCAGATCGTGTCGCTGAACAATGAGCAGCTGCTCAAGGGAGATTTCCGGATTCAGCCCATCTACACGCCCAACGGGGGCATTGGATTTAGAGACTGTCACCTCAGTAACAACAGCATATCATACTGCAAGAGCAGCAATGTGCCCAGCACAGAGTTCTGCCACACGTGAGGCAGTATATAGTGCAACGTAACTGACGCTTATACACACACACACACACAGACACACACACACACATGCAAACTGTGTAGGCGACCCAAAAAAAAACTGAATAAAAAGACCCAAAAAAACTAAAAAGCTAAAACAAAAAAAGCCACACATTTTAAAAAAACCTAGTGGAATATAACTGTATCATATATATTTCCAAGTTCTGTCTACAAATGTAATTTATACCGTGGATAATGATGTGGGGTTCTCTGATATATTTTTTATCCTTAGTACAACGAGATACAAATGTTTTCTTTTTTATTTTATTTTCTTTGCTTTTTTATTTTACCAACCAGCAGGGTTTTTTTGGAAGTTGATTTAATGGTCAGTACTGTACACGAACACACATTTGTACAATCGCGGCACCCTGTGTGCAGGTTTTGGACTAAAGCGGTCTTGCATACGTTGGCTGTTATGAGGAACCGGAATCTTTGCTAACCACAGAAGCAAAACATGGCCTTTCTGTCCTGGAGACACGCCGCTCCACAGAACAGCAGTAGAGACCACACAGCGCTCAGAAGGTGGTGTTGGTGGCGGTGGGGTAGATGCAAACATTGCTGATTAGGGTGACGTTTTAAAAATAGCACCGGTGTCGTTGGCAGTATATTATAAGAAAGGGAGAGCGAGGAGGGAATGAATTAAAGTGCACTTTCCTATTAATGCAACCAGGAGTGAAAGCAGCGATTCAGGAAATGAGCATTGGTGTAAATCACATGGGAGGGACAGGGGGCACAGCTATCAACACTTTGTACCCTTTCCTGGCAACTAAGTGGACCATTTTGAATGTGTTAGATTGTGTGACAAGAAACTTCTCCCCTTGTGCTGAAAAGCCTGGAACGAAATATTCCAAAAGCACCGTAATGCTACAATATACGTCCTTGTTCCATTCATTTACTGCAGAACAAAGGTGGGCATAGTCATGTTGAAAGTCAACTTAAAAAAAATATATATATATTTTGGAACATTACCAGTCCATTAGTTTGTCTAGTTAGGGGGGACAGGCCACTGTTATCATCAACTAACAGTATATAATATATCATTGGGTACACGGTAGATAACTACAGATGCTTTTACAGACAGTTTTACTGCACGGAGATCAAATGTTCCTCCTACCATATTCAATCTCCCTTCAAAGTGTTGTATTAGAGGTGACCACAAGGGGGCAGATTCTCTCAGCGAGGTGGGAGAGGCAGAATAGGGCAGGGAGAGAAACAGGAGAGAGCTATACTTTTCCGCCCTGAATTAACGCTGGCTGCATTAGACACTTAGCTTTATTTAGGGTATTAATGCACAGAGAGCAAATTAAAGACGTGGAATCATGTAAAATTAAGTGTATTTTGTGTTCTTTGACAAAATTATACAAATCTTACCCAACATGCTCTGTCATAGGAAAGTGTGTGTCTGTGTGTGTGTGTGTGTGTGTGTGCACTTGGGTGTGATTTTGTACGTGTGTGTCTGTGAATGAGTAAAGCAATAGGATATAATAGAGAGAATTAATATCGCTAATGTCAAACACCCACTTATTTTCCATTTTTATCCTTCCATTCATTAAAATGTATTTTATTTTTAATGTAAATTAGCATACAATAGCAAAGAGCAATCACATTCATTTCAGGGACCCATATGCATTGAGCCTTGATTTGATTTAGCAGCTCATAGCGTCTCATCATCTACTCTATTGTCTACATTTATGATACTGTCTGTTCCATTTATGTTTTTCTTATCTAAACAATGCCTCCGTTCGCTTCAAAACAAACCTCAAAGAAAGTAAAAACTTCAGCCAGCCACATCAAAGTAAGAATCAGCGATGTTAAAATATGGAATATTGCGTGAAAAATGTTTAGTTTTTCTTTTTCCCGGTTCTCTGGGAGAAGGGGGATTAAATAATTTTTTCTCTTCCCCTTTGATTCGCTGGAGCTACGAGGTTGCAACAGACTTTTTACCCTTTGCACTTCAAAACAACCTGCCACGGAGTCACCGCTAATGAGCCTAACCTTGTCCAATTCTCCCTGTCTCGCTGGCATCATGTCTGTCACACATAGACTCTCTCTCTCTCTCTCTCTCTCACAGCCTTCCTCTGATCCCGGCATGTGCTCAATTAAAACCGCTTCTGAAGCTTCTGCTCTCGGGCTTCGATGGCGGCTCTCGGGATGAGCGGTGCCAGCGAGAAGTCTTCATCGTGCACTTCTAAAGGGGACTTTATTTGCTGTGACAAGATTTTTATTTTGAGGGGCCAAGCTTAAAACATTCCCACGTTGAGCCCCCTCCCTCTCCCCCACGTGTTCCCATCTCCTCGTAATCCTCGACCAAAAAGAGGGGTGTAATATGTGCAGACCTTAGTTTCACTTGGCTGCGTGAAGCTCATGCACTAAGAGAGAGGGAGGGGGGGGTGAAAGTGAGAGAGAAAAGCGTAGGGGTAATATGAGGGTGCCGGCTGAATATATACTACTCTACTGTACATGCACGTATGGGAAGTACGCAGACTCACTGCTAACACCGCTGAGGGCTAAGTGTAACTAAGGGCTTGTACTTGATTTATGCCGGTGTCTACGTTATCTTGTGTAGTTATTGCTTTATCCCTGTGAGGACTTACCTCAGCAGTCAGAGAATTGCAAAGTAGCTGCATTTAATTCTTACTATAGCTCAGGCCGTGAACACACTGGGCAACAGTGAATCCTTACAGTGTTAAAGTGTTATTTGTATTTAAACGCCAAATTTCAGCTCATTGGTAGCTTCTGTGGTTATCAAAGTGCCCACGTTGTCCTAACCCCGGCCCCTTTCCTACCAAACGAATGCACCCATGACAGTAAACTCTGCCAATGTTTTGTATGCTACATGCCAGTTGACCATTATCCCATACAGAAGAAAAGCAGTTATATTTCTCTTATTCATGCGGACATTATGTCCAAGATGAAAGCCCTGTTCAAAGTGTTTATCAGGCCAGTCTGCTGACCTTATCCACCCGTGAATGTGCTAAGTAGACAGGACGTTGCCTTACGTGATATTAAGCGCTGAATTCGAAGCTGCAGTTAACCAAGGACGTTGAGGAGAGCAGCGAGACAATGAAGCAGCAGAAAAGGAGGCAAATGCCAGCAAGCACATCTTTCTTTGCGATTGCCACAGGAGTGACAGTGATAACAGTATTAATAGCAGCGGCAGCCACCGCAAGCGTGACATACCTAGCGAGACAGATAGTTCATTGATGCCGCCGAACCCGAAGTTGTTTAGGCCGTAACGACGCAGCCAGACCGGGAAGAAAGCTTTGCTGGTTGTTTTGCGACATACATTACTCTTAATTTTCTACTCGCTTGATGAAAGAACACAGTTGCCGTGCCGCGACCAATGGAATTACACAAAACGTATTAGCGATTTAGACAGAGTGTTTATTACTACTTCAGGGCACTGAGAAGTAATTTTTCTTAAAGCTCATTGATTCACATTGGAATAATCATGTTTAATCACTGAGAGGTCAATTCAGACAAAGCACTCGAGCAGATGAAATTAAAAATGTCAAATGTCTCCCCCCCCACGCCCACCCAAACTTGTCAATTGCTATCTCTCCCTGTTGGCAAATCCTTCACCGCAAATATCTATTAAAAAGCAACTTTCTGGAGTTTCGCATGTATTCTACTTTTTTATTTTGTTTGTGAGTTTCATTTTTGAAATATTGCCTAATTGAGTATTTTTCATGCAATCACCTGGCAGTGGTTGAGAGACAGTAATGAGCAGCTGTACAAAATGTTGTCATATAAATTGGCAAAGTACTGTAGGCTAACGATTTTACAGTGCATGTAATGTGGCTTCATTGAGACAATTTGATGCCATCCTCGCTTTTCATCCAGTCAGCATTACAATAACCCACACTAAGATATTTCTTAGGAACCAAAGTGACATGTCTGTTCTCATGATGAAATATCGATGTTGTTCCATGTTATGTGCCTTGAGGTTGAACTTACAATGTAAAGTCCTTGAAACCTTTAAATGTTTTTGCACAAAATGTAAATACTTAAGTGAAGCTTTTGCAAATAAAAGAGCCATGGGATTTACTCTAAAGTACTGCTTCTTTTGAGTGTTGCATGCAATTGGTCACTTTGATACAGTATCTGTTGTAGTAGCAGTACTAACATGTATCTGCTGCAGTAGCAGTACTTACATGTATCTGCTGCAGTAGCAGTACTAACATGTATCTGCTGCAGTAGATGTTTCCTGGCATGTTTTTTTTATTTTTTATTAAACCTATTAGAATTAAGGGTTTGTGTGGAAACAAGTGGTTCAGCTAAGTCCACGTAGGGTTTAAAAAGTCCTGGTCAAGGATTTGTGTTGTGTGCCATACTGTGCTACCAAGTAATCGTCTTATTTCTTAATGTGGCCAGACAGAACCGAAGTCTGCGTATACTACTCAAGCCACGGCAGCTTAACTTTGAGATGGAAAAATCTGGGAAACCCTCTTATTGTTCATGGTGTAAATAAATCCCAGCATGCTCTCTCTGTTTTCTACAAGCCAACATTGTTGCCCACGACCACATCCCACGTGTTTAGGCTTCAGCCCTCCAGAAACCACACTAGCTTAGTCTTAATTCGTTTTGACTACTGATATTAACCACATGCGTCCAGCTTAAACATGCAGTACCAACGTGTGCCGCTTCCATGTTTTGGAGGGGGAAATTCATGCTTTTTCTATTTCCCATTTAATTCTCAAAATGTCTGAATGTGATTTGGTCCACAACTGTGTCCCTTTGGAAAGATAAGAGTAGGTAGAACTCAATTTGTTGGTGCTAAAATCCCATATATATTCTACGACTCAGCCTAATAACGTGTGATGCATTATCCAATGTGTTACTGTGCCACAAACTGTAAATGTTCCTGAAGTTTTTCTTCTAATTCATTGTGCCCTCCAAAAAACTTGATTTGAGGGTTAACTACATCAGTGATAATCACAGCCTTTATAGCATAAGATGTATACTAAATACTACTAATATTTTAAGGTGAATTATTCACTTGACTGTTTTGTCTCAATGCTCTTTCCAGGAAGATTTGCTCACACATTGGGCAAGTTACTCAGGAATTGTAATAAGTTACTAGTTACTTATTACTCCCTAAAAAAAATTATAATATTACTTTACTTATTACTGGGTATTAAAAGTAATTAGTTACATTACTTGTTACATTACTACACAATTACTTTACTTTCACAATCACTACTGAAAAATGTATATCTGTATATCCAGATCATTTTAGAATTGAATCGTCTTCAGTGGAACAATATTGAACCTTAGGAGTCAACAATCAGCCAACGTGAAAACATTGCAGCCTCTCAAACCAGATGATTGACAGGTCGGTTCAATTAACCTAAGCTTGCTAGAACCAGAAATCTCATTCTTGTAAGGGAGTAACTATTAGTTACTTGGATTAGTAATTGTCATATTATTACGGTTTTGGAAATAGTAATTAGTTACACTACTGAAAAGTAATGTAATTACTAGTTACTAGTTACTGCCCAACACTGCACATATGATATAGGATTCTCACACAAGATCTCACATTAACTGATCTACTATTTATTTTCCAGCCTCACTTAAAGAGCAGTCTTACGTGACCTCCTTTAAAGGTACAACTTACATAGGTATCCCGTGTCAAAAGCTGTTGCCACTTCCAGTGCCCTTACTAGCCTTTAATTAAAGCCTGAATGCAGGTGAGACCTATGTCTTTCACAGCGCTTCAGGGTAGGTTTAGGACAGGTGACTAGATTTCTATGTATCCCACTAAGGGTATTACACTTCATTAATAGAGAAATCAATAAGGTACATCACCTCAATCGCGTACTGCAAAAAGTGAGTGTTGTTGCTATGTTCGTTGTTGGAAGAGCAAGATAAAATGGGCTTGGGGGATCATAGGCTAAAGTGTGTCCTTATTTTCTTTGAAGTACAGTTTGCAGAAGATGTTTATGTCATCATGACAAGCATTACTTTACAATTGAGACCCATGCATGCATGGTCTCAAAATACCATTTAAAAAAGATTTTTAGCCATAATTGTTAGTTCATTATCTAAATTACTTTGATGTTTTCTACTACCATCTTTTATAAAATCAGTATTAACATAATATTATGGATATTTTGTTTTACATAACTCCTACTGGGATATTATGGGTCACAAGTCTCTGGTACTGTTATTTTGGGTGTTGCTGACTGAACGGTTTGGAAACACTTGCTGATTTGAGTCAATATGAAGAAGGTTTCCTTGATCCCTTATTACATTTCTCAGTGGTCCGTTACGATTGCAAAAAGCTTAGAGGTCACTTGAGACACTTCCCTTCAAGGGGGTTGTATAAAAAATAAAAAATAAAACATAAAATTCCCCCTCATACAAAATAAATATTAAGAATACTTTGTGACATGTCCTTAGTCTTCACAGGACAACTTTGTGCTTTGAACTGATTTGTCATAAAGCAGTTGTTAGGCTAAATAAACATCTTGCCTTCCTTTCAGTGGGTTCATGATACGTGACTGGTAAACTGCTTTGCAGTGTTGTCTGGAGCCCTCTTAAGCTTAACCACCATTCATTTTGAAGTAATAAAACTAGGCCTCTCACTTTTTTTCCTGTATTTAATTCCAACAAGCATGTTTTGTATGCACTGTGTGCTTTTGGTTGAGGACTACAGTATACCTTTAAAAGAAATCTTATTTGTAAAATTCTTATCCTTATATCTAAATCAGCATGCTAGTCGTTACGGAATAAATATATGTACAGGTACACATATAAATTATATAATTAACATTTTATCAAAGGAAAGTACTACTTGTATGCATAATACAGTAATTTATAGTAGCCATGCGTGTTTCAATGCATGTCATATATTGTGTGTGTGCAAATACATGTAGCTGGACAAAGGGAACTTATGTATTATTTGTATGCATAACAACTTTTCTTTGTGCAGAATGCATTACGGTGCCGGCATTGCAGTGAATCTGGCTAGGAGAACCGTAATAATGGTACAAGGTGTTTCTTGACACATTGCGACAGCAGAATAATTGGATGTATCTGTAACAACAGTACTTCTGTGCCTTGGTATCTGTGATAGAAAAGAGTGGGTCCCACCAACAGTCCCTTGAAATCTCAACAACATGTGGGTTTTGGGAAACCAAGCTACATCTACAGCATCTACAGCTTATATAAGATCAGTATAGTTTACACACAAAACGTATGAAAAGCGCAATTATCGAGTGCACTTCACAAACTTTAGAGTTCTGTCTGACATGTATTTGTCCCTAATGAGAGTCATACATGGCTAATGTAGACAATTGTGCTTAATATTTGTGATATATATTGGAAATTCTAGTTTAGATATATATTATATATTCTAAGGGCTATGTGGGAGAGTGTGATATAGCTTTGCTTAAAGACAAGAGACACCACCCATATTCCAACACTAACGTGAACCCAACATTTAAATAATTAACACATGCACTTGTCAGTAGTGTAATGTTTCGTGGTCCTAGTCCGGTGTTAGTCTCGTCACTTCATGTTTCCCTTGTATATTGAGCCTGTTTGCCC
>JAODOY010000017.1:1843174-1873170 GCA_025399855.1 Forbesichthys papilliferus | reverse complement strand
TGGGCCCAGTTTGGACATTTTCACTTAGGGGTGTACTCACTTTTGTTGCCAGCGGTTTAGACATTAATGGCTGTGTGAATCAGTGTCATAGTATAGCTACAGGGTGGTTAAGTTGTGACGCAGGCGATTTGAAAACAACTCAAGTCGAAAACGCCTAAAGATGATACAATATAGCATCGGTTTTATTAGAAGAGCAAAGGCTTTTCTCAAAGGAAAATGTGTTTTTACTCTTCTCTCCTGACTTTTCTACTGCAAGAGTGGATAACAATAGACTGCTTGTTCATAGGTCTCGTCCAATCACATGGAAAGTATTTTTTACTTGTGCCTGCCCTCTTGAAACTGTTTCAATGGACAGCTTCCCAGATGGATGTGTCTAACAGACACAGATATATGGTGTGTCAGGTTAGGGTGGGTTAGGCATGTGGCAGAATTTATTTACCTTGGCTTTCATGCAACTCTTTCTTTGGGGTGTGTCAGTTCAATATGATGTCCACCAATCATATCTGTCTCTTGTGACATTGTGGTACCGGTAAGTGGTTCAAAACTGTTGTGCTTGCCTGTTTGCATTGTGTAACTCTAAGTTACAGTGTTCTTCTCTTTGCTATTCAAAATGTATTAATCTAAAAAGGTGTCTAATTTAAACTAACTATAGCAGCAAACAACTACTGGTTTCTATGTAAGGATATAGTGGAATAATCTGACCTCATCTTTTCTTTGTTTACATAAGGTAGCGAGCTGCCAGTGCTAGCAAAGCATTCCGCATATGTTGTACACAGATATGTTTTGCTAAGCTGGCGTGCTTAGTGTGACATCTAGTGGCAGAAAGTATAGAAAAAATAAATACTAGTCTACAGAGCGAACTCAATGAAGGGCAGATATAATTCCCTTTTTATTATAAGGAAAATAACAACAAAAAAAAAGACCAAACCGTAGCTCAAAAACAGAGGTGAACCGAACAGTGGATTACACCCCTAGTAAACAGAACAGACACAGAGGGAGTGTAATGTCATTCTCTGCTCAACACACTATTCACATAGAAAGTCTTTACTGTTTTATTAGTGTTTAATATATTACATATACTGTAGCACCTTATTTTTTTACAATCTATTTTGCCAGATTTGTGCCAACAGCAGCAGAGCTGCTAGATGGGACACCAAATTGGGATTTCATCGGGACCCGCGGCCATTCCTTCTCCGTGTCTCGTCTCTGTACAGCAATGGTGGGCCTGCAGGGTGTGTGGATGTTGTCATACTGAGAAGCTACCCCACACAGGTATGGCCTAATGTATCAGGAACCTTCTTAAAGGTGGAGTCAGCGATTGTAACGATCCACTTTTTGTCACATTCAGCGAATTTCTCCTCATGGTCCACTAAATGTGTTCTGTGTGCGTGCCGAAAAACTATCTGGCTCAGCCCTGGCTCTGTAAATGGGAACACAAACAAAGTGATGCAGACCACACCACACTATCCCAGCCTTGACAGCGTGTGTCCAATGTGTGGGGTGGAACTTCTGAGGAGGCACCCTATGGCCCCGATAACATAGAAATGCGTTGCTAGAAACGTGTCTCCAACAAAACCATTGTTTTCCTATAGTACGGAGTGACTGGTGTGCTTTTTTTTTATGGTGTCGTGCTTCGTGTATTTTAAGCGTTTTTAAGACTGGCATTAAAGTAAAAATATTCTCAACTTTTTAGCGCAATGTTTGTCAATGTGACAGTTGGCCCAGGCAGCCGTTCTCTTTGGCACAGGCCAGGCCTGTGATCGGGGGTTTATCAAAGTGGCGCGTCTCGGTGTGAAGGCATTGGAGAGAGATTTGTTTTTGCATTTATCTAGTTCAAATGCCAACAATATTTCACCGAATCCCTGACTCCACCTTTAATAGTTAAGTAGACTTGATTTATTAGATAAAGCTATGTAATATATAATCATATTCATTATTCATACACTAATTACATACCCATATTGATTAGAAGTCCTTGTATGTGCAAATGTAGTCTGTAAAATCAATCAGACTGTTGTGATATTGAATGGTGAGATGTACTGTATGTGTGTACTTTTCCAGTGGATGGAGAAGAAGCCAGATGGCACTTTTGTGTTTCGTAGTACCCGCGCAGAGGAGAGGGAGGCTAGACGATATGACAGCAGTAAGCAGAAAGAGATGGAGATCCTGTTTGCTAAGATCCAGGCACAGTTTGAAAAGGAGGAAGGTAGGTGTTCACAGTGTGCATGTGATTTAGAGTGGTGGTTAAAATGTTATCGATAGGTTCCTTTTGAAGAAAATGTCTTTAATTTCTTCTATGTAATAAAAACAAAAAACGAACAATTTTCTGCTCTTCGAAGCGAAGCACTTTATTAGGCTATTAGTAATTATACAGGAATTATTATTGAATGGATATATTTGTTGTATGTCTGTTAGCTCTGATGCAATGATGCTGTCAATACCCTAACAGGTGTTTGCTTACAATTGCCGGTGTGTGAACTGTTCATCTATCGACACATGTACCGATTATAAGTTGTTTTGGATAAAAGCACCTGCTAAATGCTGTACAATTAAAATGTTTTGAACAAATTGTGTTTTTTCAGGTATTAGCAAACCTCGAAGCAGAAGACGGACCCTTACACATCAGGATATTGAAAGTCTGCAGGATGGGGAAGAGCTATATGAGGCTGTGGAGAATGACTCTGTTAACCTTGAGGTGTGATGAAAGACCATCCCTTCAGACGATACTCTTAGTGTTCTATCACGATAATGTATGTTCTTTATTGAACATAGATTTCTAATTATGTTCACCTGTGAACCCTTCCAGCCCACAAATAGAATGAATGCAATTCTTTTTAAAGTCATCAGGACTTTAAATGAATGTCTTCTCTGATCTGAGGTGCTTTCAAATTGGCAATTGGGTTCGCCCCGTGGAAGTTTGCGAACACACTCATAGCGGTTAGAGTGGGTAGTTCTCGGCGAGCACACGGAACACTGTAATGTAATGTTTACACACAAACCGCTCACATTTTAAAGTTCAAAGCACCTCTTGCCATAGGTTCGTTTGAGTGACAGGCAGCTGGAGACCCTACAGGCCTACCGGCGCTCTCTGGCAGAGAGGAGGCAAGCCGACTTGCAGGAGCGGTACCGCCGGGCCATGGAGAACGCCCAGGAAGGCCAGGGCAGCTGTGCCATGCGCAACGTCACCCCGGTGTGGAAGCTGTGTGTTGCCGATTCTAGAGACCAGCTAGGTGGCCCTGGTATGCAATGAATCACTTCTTATCTGTACTCTAGTATTAACATATGGGATCCATTCATCTTTACGTGACAATACAGTATGTATGTAGTGCCTCATCTACATGGATGCAGTGGAATGTTAGCCTATTTTACTTTAAATGGATGAACCATGTGGGTGTTTTTTTCTTCTCTTTTCTTTCCCGGCTTTCAGTGCACCTGTTGAATCTCTGGCGACCTTCTATGGATTTGCAGTCTTTGTTGAAGGAGGGAAGTCGATACAAAGTCTACAACCTCAGCACCTCTGAAGTCAAGAAACGAGCTTGTAGCATAGCCCTTCAGCTCACCGCCACCAAGAAGACACAGTTTCAGACTCTGCAGGTAAAGAAAAGGATCAGGCACAAACGTATTCTCCAAATATAGAAGCATCTATCTGAATAAGATGAAACCCTTTCCTTCTCTAGTAATGCTTTGTCATTCAGGCTTCCCAGGAGTGGTTGTCAGCACATTTTGAACCCAGGATATCTGCCAGATTTACTGATCTCCAAAATCCAGCCTTTTGCCCACTGTGTGGAGAAGTTGATCTCGTAGGATACCTGATTTCTATCCTGGAAGTACAGGGTGCGTTGTCGCTGTTTTTTTTTTTTTGTGGTTTGTGACAGTTTTTCCTATGTTGTTTTGGCTGACCAATGTTATCTTAACACAGGTTCCTCTCCTGTGTTGTATTTGGCTGATGAGAATCTTAACTTCGTTAAAGTGCGCTGTTTGAGCAGCTTAAGCCAGTTGGGCTTAGATGACCTGGTAAAGCCGATGGAGCTTCTGGCTCTGTGCAACCTGCAGCTCAGTGCTCAGCCATCAACTCCTATTCCTTTGGTGTTCGCTGGAGATCTCTCCTGCTTCTCGTCAAACCCCAAGGAAACCCATCTTCAAGGAGTCGTCGCCCAACTCAGAAACCTTGGCCAGGTAAGGAGTGCAAAATGCATCTCTAGGTATAGGAATTAGTGTGCACTCCCAATCATTGTGAGATAATTTCACGAAGTAAGTCTAGCATGTGTGTCTAAACGTGTAATTTATGAATCCATTGTTAAAATAAAGAGCTAACAACAGTCTTGTGGACATTTGTTTTGATTAGGGCCAGCAGAGTTTCTTGAGGAGTGCAGAAGAGAGACTTTCACACTTAACCCAGCCTAATGGTTTGAACTCCATCTGTTCACCATCTGTCAGCGGCACTCCACGTTTAACAGACCATAAGAGGGATGCAAGGACATATGTGAGTTGTCTGTATGTTCTGTATGTACCAATGTTGGAGGGAGGGGGGTGGGGTGCTGTCACAGTTTGACATTCATGTTGACGAAGGCATAGACATGCTGTGGAGGTAAAGAATCAAGGATCTAAATCTAGATCCAGATGCAGTGCAAATACACATAATGCCTGATCAGAATAAAATGTTTGTTTTAAAATTAACAACTTTTCAAGCAGAGATTGGATTTGATGGATTGGATTCTTGTCCTATTGTACATGCTTGTACACAACCCATGTGGAGCCTTATAGTATGAGAATGGTGTAGAGAACTTTCTTATCATTGCTCCCAAGGGTCTGATATTACACATGTTCAGTGATTTTATATTAGGGCTGCACGATTTGATTAAAAAGTAATATTGCGATTAGCGATTGTGAAAACGTAAACAGCTCTCATGATTCTGTTTCCTTTTATCAATGCTTTAAAGTGCCATATACATCCTGTTTCGGGCAAATCAATAATTTTGCACCAGATTAAATGTAGAGTTGCCGATTTTAATATAATACACTTTATTAAATTTATATTTAAATCTCCATTCTACAGGTGACATTACAGGTGACACCACAGCAACAAGTGGGAAGCTTGGGATCAGTCACGCCTCTGAGCAGGAACCCCCCCTCAGCCTCGCCGTCAGTGGACACAAACCCCAAAAGCCTCCGAAAGCGCATAGGTCTGGAGTACCTTTCTCGAATCCCCTCCCCGCCTCCGCTCTGCGCTGTGGGCACAATGGTGTCCCCGTGCGTCAACAAGACCTTCAACCCCCCTCGGAGGTCTGGGACGCCGTGTGCTATGCAAACCCCGCCTGCTCACAGAGTTCCGCTCGCAGAGGATGATTGGGTGAACGACGAGGAACTGGCCATGATCGATACTCAGGCGTTATGCGGTGGACACAGAGATTTGGGTACATGATGTACTGTACTGCGACATGATCCCGTGCAACGCTGAGCGAACATTTGTTGCACAGCCTAAATTCTTAAATTGTTGACTTTTGTGGATGCTAATGATAAACGAGGGGACTGGCTTTTCTTGATGTTAACTCTAAACAGGATTAATGAGGGGACAGTGTTAACAAATCTCAGCTGACTGGGCTACAGCCAAGGTGGTCAGGTCATGCATTTAACTTCCATACACTACACATGTACATCATCGTAATGCTGTCATTTAAAGTACAACCACCATTTTGATATTATGTTAGTTTACTTGTACTGAATAAACGTTTACTACCAAATGTTAATTGTGTATATGTGTGTGTGTAGGGGAGATATATCAAAACGATTGTCTAGAGATATATCTGCACACGTTGTTTTTTTGTGTGCAATTTTACTAGACTAGATAGAGAGTAGGAGACTTGGTGTCAGGTCTAGGTGGCGCCACTGGTGTCGAGTCTGTCGACAACAATGTAGTTTCCAGCGAAGAAGAATTGCGTCATATCCGTATACGCATGTAAACAAATGTATAATAAGAAATATCAGTAAATTGAGTGTTTATGTGGTGTCTGTCACGAAGGAAATTTTATTAAACAAATTGCTGTTTCATGACGCGTCATTGACGATCTGAATGTGTACTCTAAGGTAAGATTTATTTTTTGAAGCACAAAGCCGACAAAGCAAGGGCTCCCAAGTCTACAGTATGCTAGTAGTATACCGTACTGCCCAGCCACTAATCTGTCGATACAAAATAATTTTGGTCGCCTACTTCTAATATAGGCTTTATTAAGCTTTTGTGTTTTCGGTCGTGACTAATTAACAATATACATATCTTATATTTAAAGTTTAACATAGTTATATACCGAATGTACTTCATTTGCGACTTAGTAATTAACTTGACCAGCGAAGGTGTAAAATATGAAGGTTAACTGATCGACGGTTAGTGTGTTCACAACCAGGCCAGATAGACTAGAATGTATCTCTGGCCAGACTGTCAGACGAGAGCAATCAAAACGTGACACCCGAATTCTTTATTACAGGAGACCTGTGTGTCACCCATCTCATAAGCAGAACTGAAATCACCTTGATCACTTGTTTGTTTTGTAAAGTTGGTTTTATTTTCCCACATTCAACAAACATTAGCCAATAGCCATTTAGTTTAGAAAATAAATAACGTTTTATTCAACGATTGACACAGACATACCAAAACACTTCAGATATACAGTACAGGCCAAAAGTTTGGACACACCTTCTCATTCAATGCGTTGTCTTTATTTTCATGACTATTTACATTGTAGATTCTCACTGAAGGCATCAAAACTAGGAATGAACACGTATGGAATCATGTATCAAAAAAGTGTGAAATAACTTAAAACATGACTTGTATTTTAGATTCCTCAAAGTAGCCACCCTTTTTTGATAGCGCTGCAAACCCTTGGTGTTCTCTCAATGAGCTTCATGAGGTAGTCACCTGAAATGGTTTTCACTTCACAGGTGTGCTATGTCAGGGTTAAATAGTGGACTTTTTTCCCTTATTAATGGGGTTGGGACCATCAGTTGTGTTGTGCAGAAGTCAGGTTGATACACAGCCGACAGCCCTATTGGACAACTGTTAGAAATCATATTATGGCAAGAAAAGCAAAGAGCAACAAGTGGCCATCATTACTTTAACAAATGAAGGTCAGTCTGTCTGGAAAATTGCGAAAACTTTGAATGTGTCCCCAAGTGCAGTTGCAAAAAAACATCAAGCGCTACAATGAAACTGGCTCACATGAGGACCGCCCCAGGAAAGGAAGACCAATAGTCACGTCTGCTACTGAGGAAAAAGAAACACAAGGAATGGACATTAGACCAGTGGAAATCTGTGCTTTGGTCTGAAGAGATGATTTGAGAATTTGAGATCTTTGGTTCCACACGCCGTGTTTTTGTGCGATGCAGAAAAGGTGAACGGATGGATTCTACATGCCTGGTTCCCACTGTGAAGCATGGAGGCGGAGGTGTGATGGTGTGGGGGTGCTTTGCTGGTGACACTGTTGGGGATTTATTCAAAATTGAAGATATACTGAACCAGCATGGCTACCTCAGCATCCTGCAGCTACATGCCATCCCATCCGGTTGGTGTTTAATTCAACAGGACAATGACCCCAAACACACCTCCAGGCTGTGTAAGGGCTATTTGACCAAGAAGGAGAGTGATGGAGTGCTGCGCCAGATGACCTGGCCTCCACAGTCACCGGACCTGAACCCAATCGAGATGCTTTGGGGTGAGCTGGACCGCAGAGTGAAGGCAAAAGGGCCAACAAGTGCTAAGCATCTCTGGGAACTCCTTCAAGACTGTTGGAAAACCATTTCAGGTGACTACCTCTTGAAGCTCATCAAGAGAATGCCAAGAGTGTGCAAAGCAGTAATCAGAGCAAAGGGTGGCTACTTTGAAGAAACTAGGATACAAGACATGTTTTCAGTTATTTCACATTTTTTTGTTAAGTACATGATTCCATATGTGTTCATTCATAGTTTTGATGCCTTGAACATAAAGAAAACGCATTGGATGAGAAGGTGTGTACAAACTTTTGGCCTGTACTGTATTCTATACAGTACAGGCCAAAAGGCCTGACATACTTTTACAACCTTTGTTTTCAATATAAAGTGTGTATATAGGATTTAATATAACATATAAAAATATGCAATAATGCAATAAGTATTAAGTACTATTTCCCGAAAATAGGTAAAAACACAATTAGTCTAAAGTTTTAATGCTCAATTACCTTTTCAATGATTGACATAGACAAACCAAAACAGTTGTCATTAATTCCCGACATGCATGGACTACTTGTACAATCTTTGTTTTCAATATAAAGTATATATAGGATTTACCAATACTTCTTAAAATATGTGAAAATGCAATACGGATTTAGTACTATTTTAGAAATAAGGTAATAACGCAATTAGTCTACGATTTTGATGAGCAATCATTTTTCCATCGATTGACGTCGTTGACACACCAAACTTGGTCTACAGATTTGATGATCATGATCATCGATTGACGTTGACACACCAGTTGTCTTTAATTCTCTAGAATACATCTGAAATGTTTTGGTATGTCTGTGTCAATCGTTGATTATTGATTTTCTAAACTAAATGGCTATTGGCCAATGTCTGTTGAATGTGACAATATAAAGCCATAAAGCTGCAACATAGTGACGCCCGGAATCAATCTGACCAGGGCCCTATTTGAGCAGGCGGGATTAGTGAAAAGAGAATGTGTACAATCGATATTTGAATAAATAAGCATAACTCTACAAGTTCTATGGGGGGGGGGGTCTATATCCTCTCTGATCCCATCATCCAAGACCAACAAACTAAGACACAAAAGCCTAATGGCTTAACTATGCACCCAATACATCTTGGAGGGCTACAGCATGTAGAAAACACAAGCTGATGGCAAATGTTTATACCATACCATTTAAAAAAAAAAATAAAAAAAAGCTGTTGTTCAAAATTGAATTTTCTGAAATGGTGCCTTGTCAATAACATAATTCTTGTACAAACAGTAAGATACTATTGTACTATGATACATATAAGGACAATATTATAGTTAAAATACAAAAATATACAACTTTAATTATACTCAAATCACACTAAAGAAAAGGCAAGGGGAAGGGGACGGGGCTTAGTGCAGTCACTACTTCTTAGACTTGCTTTTGAGAGAGATGTTTGCTTGCTCTAATGTATACTATACTTCCTAAGTATCTTTCCACAGGCTGAACACGGCATGAACATTTTCTTTATTTTCTTTACATTAAGCATGTCCACTACCACCCAACCTGCAGCCCCAGAGCCCCTCCCCTCTGCCCCCTCCCAAGCTTCACCTGCACCAGACCCCGCACATAATGGCCTGATTATTTTTTCGTCGCCATATTGCAGCGTAGTATCTGCGCTTCATTGATAATGGCTTTGTATACTTGTCATGCACGCGCTTAACGCTTTACTAAACTAACTTATATCAGCTGTTCTGAAACTGAAAACTCTCAGTTTTCCATCAGAGTTTTCCAACTCAGAGTTCAGGGTTAGTTTCAGAGTTGGTTAAGCCTGCTTGCTGAAATAGGGCCCAGGTCAAATCTGCTGTTAGCTCTCTTAGCAGTCTTATGAGTTCCTATTAACATATTTAACCCTGTCCTTACTTTTTAGATGGCTGAACCCTCAACCAGATGGCCACACTGGTATCAGCATGAGCCTTACCACCATGGAAGAGCAACATTACATTTGAATCCACAATTGGGTGTATCTGCTCACAGCCAGATGTCCTGGAGACCACCTCCTCCATTCATGAGCCTGCCACATCCAATATGTCAGAGGTCACCTTGCTACCCCCCACACTTCCCACCACCCCCGCTCTACTGTTTCAGACCCCCTCCTCCGCCCTGGCCTTTCTACCCTCCGCCCACTATGAATATCACACCACCACATGCAACCAATATCTTCCATCAAGACGTTTATGCGCATCATCCGCCTCAATATTGCGTTAGCAGGAAAAGGCCGTTCCCTTACTCTAGTGAGGTGAAGAAAAGTAAGAAAAAAAGGAAATCGACCACTAACACATTTAGTAATGCAAATAATGGACTGCTTCAAGTTGGCGCAGCAGATTCAGATACAAACTGGATGGCGACAACCAATGCAGCAACAGACCCGCAGGAGCATGCACACCAGCACACACTGGTAAATGGTTCTGAGTCCTCCTTGTCTCTAATTATAATGAGAGGATTACCAGGGTCAGGGAAATCAACCCTTGCTCAGTGAGTACAGTTTATATTCTCTCTCTCTCATATTCAAATTAAAATGTTTTACCCCCCCACAGTTAATATTTGCAGTTATGCAGTTTATGTAGGCCTGTAAGCCGGTATTATTTATTTTAATTTTTATTTCCAACAGGGATTTGTTGTCAACAGGACCAAATGGTGTAATATTCAGCACAGATGACTACTTTGTTCTGAATGGTGGCTTTGACCCAAGTTTGCTTACCGTGGCTCATAAATGGAACCAGGACCGAGGTATAAAATGCATTTAATATTTTGTCCCTATCCCACTGTTACATTATACATTACGTTAGGTGGATGAGTAGAGAATGATGTGATGCTATGAGAGCTGTAAAATTAGGAGTAGGGAACAATGCCAGCCACTTCAAACCCTTTTCATAACTGTAATTCCAGGCCCAAATGTGTGATTTAGTATGACTTTGAGAATCAGTCTGCACAGCTTGAAATCCTTGCGCTTCAATCCGTTCAACCGTGGTGTTGACCAATCAGTCTCTTATTGGTAGCTACAGGCATGGTTAAGTTGTGACGGCAGCTACTCAAAATCGATGCTGCAGTAGCATCAGTTTTATTAACTGGAAAGTAGCTATTTATGCAATGACAGAACAAGAGCAAAGAAGGGCGCTGAAGAATTTTCTCGATTAGAAAATATGTTTCCACTCGTCAAAGTTAGCCCAATATGGTTCATTACCTGCCTGACTTTCTTAAAAGTGCATGCTGTTTTCAAGCAGTATTTTGAACAGCTTCCCTTTCTGGTGTGTCAGGTTAACAAACTAGAGTGGTGTAGCTTTCTGAGTGCAGTGAAGCAAATGTGTCGTCATTGCAGGGAAAGGTGCATTATCCAACAAACCCCTGTACAGTATAAAATATGATTTGAGAAGGTGGCTTTTTTTTAGTCTATATATTACCATGGTATGTGTTTCTTTATCCTTTTTGTAGCTGAGGAAGCTATGCAGAAAAGCTATTCCCCTGTAATTATTGATAACACCAATATCAAAGCCTGGGAAATGAAGCCATATGTAAAAATGGTATGTCTTTTTCTTATACGTTGGACTGTTTCATTGTAATCAAATGCTCCTGAGTATTTAATTTACAAATGCATATAAATCGCAGGCCCTGGACAAAAAATACAGGATCTTCTTTAATGAACCGGACACCCCATGGAAGTTTGATCCCGCTGAATTGGCAAAGTAAGTTGTTATTTTAAAGGAGAACTAAGCAATTTTCCTCAAGGACCTTCCATACATTCTAACACCATGTACAAATTTAGGCAAACCTTAATCCACATTATACATGAGCCTGAGCCTAACCATAGATCAAGCAGTAAATGACTAAAGAAACCAATAATTTAATAATACTATTTAGATAATATTAGGATTAATTACATTTGATCAATCTAGAACATTAAAATGTTTAACCGTTATTTTTTCATCCCCGCAGATAGCTGTAGTATTAAGAAACATACAACTCTGCTAACACTTCTTACTGGTCATAATCTAGATAATTATAAATTCAGTTTTGAAGACCATAAACGTTGCAAAGAATATACAGCCAAACCCATAATCAATATGTTTGCCCTACAGGAGGAACAAACACGGTGTAACACACAAGACAATTGCTAAGATGTTGGATCAATACTCAGTACCTATATCGATAGACACTGTCATGAGTTCGTCAAAGCCCAATCAATGTCTGTAATTCGCACACACAAGAAAAAATAATACAAAAAAAGTGTTAAATCTAACCATAACAAGAGGTTTAAGGATAAGGGAGATATATGGTTTGCTCAGTCATCCTTCAAAATAAATGAAATAACTTTAGACCAGCAGATGTTTCAGTGAGTAACAAAAACATTTTATATTTTTAAATTGATGTAAATAGTTTGAGATTGATATATTTTTTACTTTAATTTCTGTGTTTTATCAAATGCAGTACGATAAATTAAAGAAACCTAGAGTCGTGTTAACTGTTTTGTAATAGTTTTTACATTTGTTTCAAGTTTCACAAATGTTATGTTTAACTGAAATCCTTGTTTTATGTAATTAGAAGAACTCAGATTTACAAATATTGCACTTGGAAAAGAATGAAATCACACTAAACATGCCTTTTCATCTTCAGTGTGTGAATGTTGTGTCCGAATTCTCAGATGAGCAATTTGATTTTGGAGTATTGTAATACCTTTTAGGATATGAATAATATTGCAATATGTTCTGGGTCCACTGCAGACTAAGACAATCACGTTTAATTACATAATTGACGGTGAAGTGACAAAGAAATCCACATCTTGTAAAAACCTTTCTTTTTTTTAAACACACTTATAATTAGTGTAATCTCTGAGGACATGAGGTTTTTCCTGTATTATGAGAAGTAATCTCATATTATGGAGCACTCAAACAATCCTCCAATGGCACATTTTTAATATGAATATTTCAGTTTGTATAGGGAATGCAAAGAAAAGCAAATGCGGAAACATTACATTTAGGTACTAATTCATAGGTGCTGTAGGCAGGAGTTAGAGCTTACTTTTTTTTTAATTGTGTAATTTATTAGAAATGCCATAGAAATATTTCATATCACTGAGTGAAATACTCTGTGAAGAACTCTGTCTGTTCTGGTTTATGGCAACCACTGCTATAAATCAATTAAGATTTTGTCAGGTAACCTGGCTATTTTTAGCTAGTCATGGCCTCTTTTTTCCTGATGTATCTGTCAAATATACCTGTCAATCACACGTCTACAACAGAGATGCGTTAAATTTCGGTGAACTGAGGCCAGTGGGTTTGTTTTGAACGTGTTTTAAAAACATTTTTGAGTTCAATATTGATATTAGGTTCTACCTGTAACTCTTAGTTCAGCGTCCATATGTTTTTGCTGAGATTTACCCCTTCAGACCATTTATGTTTGTTTGCAAACGTTTACAGTGAACTCAAAGGAAAACTGTTTTGAAAATGTTTGCCAAAGGTCACCTTTATTGGCCGATTTGAACACATCTATGGTGTCTTTCATAATGTCAGTCAGACTGGCTCACACCCGAGCGACACTGAGTCTGCCACAATTGTGCACTGAAAATAGCTTGATTCAGATACATTATCAAATAAATACATTTTGAAGCATCTTCATTCTTTGTCTTTACTTTCGTTGTTACTGTGCCCCCGAATGAAGTGCAATATTTTTAACATTTATATGCTCAACAAATCTCTCTATTTGGTATGGCTTATTAATTTGGTTTGCAGGTAAATCCCATATATTAGAGTAAATCTCACTCTTTACAGTAAATCCAATTGCAAACCAAAGGTATCTAGGCAAAGACAAAAAGGTAATGCATAACAATGCAGAAGAGTTTGAAGTAGTACTGTCGATTGACCACTGGGGTCAGAGAGGCTGGTGTGCAGACACTTGCAGCATGCACATCGGACAGAAGTGATTTTAGACAAAACACTGACCGTGTTCAGATGCTAAAAATGCATATGAAACCACAAAATGATTATATATCTCACACACTACCATTACACCGGCAGAATGAATAGCTCTCACTGGCCGTTAGAGTAGAATTACATAACCAAATTACTGAGTGAGTCATATGGATTATGTGGTGTAATAACTATGATTCTAGAGTGAGAGACCATGCACACTGAATGACAATCTCATTGCATTGTGTACAACGTAAAGAATGTTATTCCCTACAGTGTTCAGCTTAGACAGTAGTTCCATTGGCTTTATCAACATTAATTCCTGAACAATAAAGCCACCCTGACAAATGTACTGTAGTTTTGTTTAAAAACTACGGATGTAGACTATTCAAACAGTGCAGTCCTTATGTGCAAACCGGTTGTCTGACCTTGGTATATGGGGTGAAAGCATACTCAAACCACTCATATTAATTGTGCAAAGTAATATAGTAGTATACAAATTTATTATTTATAACATATTTACAGCATGCAAAGTTAGAACCTATAATATAATTTTCTTTTAACATTTCAA
This sequence comes from Forbesichthys papilliferus, assembly GCA_025399855.1. Classification (NCBI taxonomy): domain Eukaryota; kingdom Metazoa; phylum Chordata; class Actinopteri; order Percopsiformes; family Amblyopsidae; genus Forbesichthys; species Forbesichthys papilliferus. The sequence continues at coordinate 1,858,939 of JAODOY010000017.1, read as the reverse complement.
TGTTCATGGAATAACAAGACTAGTTGTTTTTACAATATGGCTGAAGCCATTTGATGTTATATTTGTGTGATTGTGGGTTTACAGTACTGTATAACTGCTGCATGTGCATAAAGTTTATACTGTGCACTTGCAATAGTTTTATATGTTACAGGTGAGGCAATTGAGGTTGTCAGTGCTGTGTAGCCTACTGTAGTATTCTGTGACTGTCCTGACAAAACTATGAAAAGTGCGGCAATATATATTGAATTAAAACTAAACGTAATAATATGCATTCTACTATATATACTGTGGCAATTACTCGTTTGTGTAACAACATCCTTTATAGTATAGACGTGCTGACGTGGATGCCTATGGAGCACGTAAAACAGTTAGTTATCTGATAGTTTCATAAAGCTATTCTTCAATCACAGTGTATATGTCTAGTAGGCTACAGAGGGCGCTGTAGGTCAAAACAGTATATGGTCATACATAATAAAGGTCAGGAAGTAAATTGACTGGAGTAAAATGACGCCCGCCGACAAGTCTGTAGGCTCGGTGAACAGGTACAACACAAAGGTCTTTGTTGAACATTTAGATAGATGCGCCCAGCTTGAGATTCGGCCAGCCGTGTTGTGTTGTCACGTGACGTTGCTAACCAATGAAAATAGTGTTCTAGAGCGTCACATCTTGACGCTGATCTTGCACTAGGTGCAGTCTACTTCTTCTCCTGCCACTACCAGTAGGATACGATACGATGCGATGATGTCAGATACTTAGGTGAGATATGCAAGTATCTTACACTGGCGTTACATGGTGTATACATGGATGTATTAGGGTCACTTTGTCGACGTGCCGTGCATACAATAATGTCCGATTGTTTATGGATTAAAGGGAGGTAGCGAACTTTCCCCGGACAATTGTATGTCGGAGGAGCCGGGTGATTGTATGGTGTTTTAAATAATACATGGGTTTAGATTCCATGCGGACCGATTTGTTTTGTCTTTTAAACGGACATGGACAGGCAATGTCTATTGCTTCATTATTATTTCTTAAACCTTAACCAAGCCACCTTAGTATCATTCTGAGCATCCCAAACCCCGTTGGACTATAAACTTCGTGGGACAAAATGTCTTCATGTTTAAGTATCATGGGTTGGTTTTTGCTATTCTAAATTCGTTAAACGAAGCTTTTATCCTCGAGTGAAAGAAAATATTGAGTAGCCTACATTAGGCTAAACCACGCTGACATTGAGTTATGAATTGCCGGGCGCGATGGATAAACCAGTTTCCTGGGGCTGCTTTAAAAATGTTGACCTACACCATTCCCTAAGAAAACAAATTTTAGCTTTAAACATTAATCAGATTTGTAATTAAATTGCCATATCTGTTTCAATGGGTTTGTTAACAAAATATGTCGAAATTAGTGTGTAAAAGGGAAGGTTTCTCAAGATATAGGCAATGTCTACTATAATATTTAATAATATTGTACCTGCTCACTGCCACTGAGGACAATTAGCCTGCCACTATGCGATATATCAGACAGGCTACTGCCCTCCTGTGATTTAATTTTAGCCCTATCAGACACATGATCTTAGCTCAGCAGATGCTGGTTATATAATGTTGGTGGATATTGCAGTATAGTGAATGGAGGGGGACCTGAGTGCTGTGCTGAGAGATAAATTGACCGCTGACAATATGTTCAGCTAAATAATGATGTTGCGTAATGGTTGCTTTCCTTCATTTTGCAGGGGTGGTGCCTTGGAAATAGATCTGAGTAGAACATAAAGTACAGACTATTGACTTGTGAAGCTAAAAAGCCTCAACTCCTAGATCTAATTCCAATATAGATGAAAACAATGTTTGCATTTGACATCTTTTCCATTTTCCATATTACTAATGGCCTGGTTACAAACGTCCTAACTGTATTAGAATGACAGTGTGTCTCTCTCTTTCAAAGGAGAAGAGCAGCTGGCTACATCAATCTCTCTGGCATCACAGTGCTGTCGGTGTACTTGTGATTGTCTGCCACTTTGACCAGAAAGTCGATGTGGGTGGCAGCTATGTCTTCTAAAATCTGAATAGTTTAGTTGTTGATGACGTGACCTTCTTGACATCCTTTGCCATATCACAGGTGACTGCTTCAGACTATTGTAACCACCTGACAGTAGAAAATACCACTGCTATGCTTCTTAGGATTAAAGTGACTAGCCAAAATGCGATTCAGTCACATGGTTTATTAGAGAGGATTTCATATCACAGAATGAATCACAATATCTGTTTTCAGGCAATATTCTGCATAAGACTATCAAATGACTATCTATTTTAATGTAGTATTTGGATATCCTAGCTGTGTTCTTGCAATAGCAAGCCACCTGGGTGCACACTGTAGGTGGGTAATTTCCATTACTACTTGACTTTGTCGTAACTTGTAGAATTGAAACAGTTTGAGACTTGCATTAGGGTAAACCAGATGATAACCAACGAATGTGTGGAGTAGGTCAAGCATATTATGTTGTTTTTCAGCTAGCATCATAATGAATTGGCAACATATGATGGAGATTAGCAGCAGTGTGTCATTATCTGGCAGGGAAAAATCAATCAGCCAAATACCACATGCTGACCGTTTGCCCTGTGGAGTCCAGTGATTGGTTCTCAAGTGGCGGTTTGTACACTGATTAATTCATAGCATCACTAGAATGGATCAAGGCTGCTATGAGGATACCAGTGGTGCATTCTAATATAATGCAGCAAGGGACATTGCCATTATGTAATCTATCTGTTTAAAATGGATTTCTGAAAACGATTCAGGCATAGCCATAACTACTGTATTATACTGTAGTGGTATAGTTTCTGCTCTGTATTTCAATGTGTTGCGGTTTAATAGTAATATACAGTAAGGCTGTTTTCACACCCTAAGGTGTTATTTCTGCTAACAGAAGTGATGCACCAAGGAGAATTTAGCTCTGCATGTGAGTTGTTTACTGTGTTTAGGTGATGCTGGCAATAAACTGTTTAAAACGTAGCATGGGGTATTTATATTGCCTGTATTGAGTACATTTTTTAGGAAGTGACTCTGGTCTTGTTTTCCTAATCACAGCATAGTAGCTTGGTTTGCAGCATATTGAGGAAGAGAGAAGCGCTCCCTTGGATCAATAGTTGTTCACTTTCACATGCTTGTCGGCCCGAAAAACAAAAAGAGAAATGCTTCTAATATAAGAAAACTAACCCCTTGGATTAAATTTTAGGTTACTACTTTCTTCGGTTTATTTTAGATTGAGTTCTAACTTCTAAGCTTCAAGTTCCACACTAACAACAAGGTCATTAAAATATAATTCTTCCACCTAAAAACCTAGGGATGTTGTGATCATTTATTATGCCTTTATTGCAAGTCGACTTGACTATTGTAATTAACCTTTCATTGGCTACAACAAAATAGCACACAGAGAGACTGTCTTATTCAAAACTACAGCGAGAACACAATACTCCTGTATTAGCTTTATTGTTTATTAAAGCTCCCAATGAGAGCAAAAAGAAAATTGGGGATGCAGAATTAAGTAATTACGCTCTAAAGATAGGGAACACAATACTCATATAGATATCAGAGATGCCAGCTCCCTAAACATCTTACATAAAATAAAATAAAAAATGTATATAAACAGTTGTTAACAAAATTTGTGCACTGCTTGACTGCTACTACAAATGGCAAACTGGCAATTTGTATATAAATATCTTAAGAATATTTAAAATTTTGTTTGTTTTAAATAAAACAATTTTAAAAATGTTTTTTATTTAGATTTTGTAAAATGTATTTATGATTATCCAGAAGGTTTGAAACCTTTTTCGAGTTGTAATGTCATCATTGTTCTAATAAAATTTTACATATTCATCCTTTGGTTATTTTTTTTTCTTTAATTTTTCTTCAATTATAGCACTTTGAGCTGAATAAAGTGTATTATTCTACACAGCCCTGGCTGTGTAAATGAACACAATGTGTTTCCAACTTGTGGGGAGTTTCTGAGGGAGCACCCTATGGCATTTAAGGGAAAGAGTGTTTTTGTTTTGATTGAGATATTTCTCCAGAATGACTCAAGGTTTTATCAACTTGTTGAAACACCCCATGCTTTGAAACTTTCCACATCACTGTACTGGACTGTTTCTGTCGCAAGATTTCACTTTTTATTTAATTTTACAAAATATTTCAAATATATTGAAATAATTTTTTGTAAAATTGTCAAATGAAAATACACTGGCTTTTATTATTTTCATGATTGTATGTATTAAAGATATAATCCTCAATTTGCATTCTAACACTATCAAGATAACAAGTAGATTTTCATTGACTGTTTAGCATAGTCTCAAGTCTATAATTCAGTCTTTACATGTATTTTAACAGTAACCACTATCTTATTTTAACAGATTTACAAGACCTTCAAACATCATCATGTAGTTGGTCGTCGTTGTTGGAGAATTTATTGATGTCCAGTCTTTTACCAGTACATCTTATATAGCCTTATGACAACTTAACTGTATATTAGATATGTATGTGATCGAATAACGCTCTCTCCTCGTGAGAACTTCCAAGAATGACCATCTGTCTTTCCCTTTGATTCTTCCCTCTTTGTCTTAAATTGTATTCCCCTCTGGAATGTCTACTTTATGGTGGCTATATATATATTCATTAAGACAATGACGACTCGGAGCTAAATTATCGTTATATCACAGTGGTTACATGTCAATCAAAATCCCTCTATTGTCAAGTAGGCGGGTTTTAGCCAGCACTAGCGTATATAAGTCAAGGCTGGCTCTGTGAAACTAGCATTCAGCAGGTGCGTTCTGGGTCCATGGCTCCTGTCGGGTGTATAACGTGCGTTTCCCTGCAGGCGTGGTGCCGCTGCATGAGGCTGCTCCATGAGGCAGCCCTGGTGTGGTGGTGATGGAGCAGGCTGCCAGCCAGCTGGAGAGGGATCACGTGCACAGCGTGTACGAGAAAATTGCCCCATACTTCAACGACAGCCGCTACAGAGCCTGGCCCAAGGTACGCCAGTTCCTCCTGGATCAGCCGCCGGGGAGCATTGTCGCTGACGTGGGTATGTTTGTCTCTCTTTCCCACAAATGTATTATTATGTTACTATGTACCCTACTGCACTTTCCTATTAAAGGTGGAGATGGCGATTTGTAAGGTAATTCAATTAATTTATAATTATTGGCCCAAAAACACAGCCCTGGCTCTATAAATAGAAACACAAACAAAGTGGTGTAGACCACACCGCACCAATAGTAGCCCAGTCTTGGCAATGTGTGTACATTGTGTGTGGGTCGGAGCTTCTGAGGTGTTTTTTATTTTGTTCAAATAATTAGCTCTGACCAGAGAATCCCTGACTCCACCTTTAAGTAACATACGATTAGTATGTAATCAGCGTACAACTTAATTCATGGAATAACTATAATAGACAATTGTGTCTGTAACAATGTCCTTTTCAGGCTGTGGTAATGGAAAATACCTCAACATTAATAAAGATGTCTTCAAGCTGGGATGCGATGTGTGTTGCCCCCTGGTGGATTTTGCCTGTAGCCAAGGACACGAGGTCCAGCTGTGTGATGGACTCCATTTGCCTTTCAGAGATGGATGCTTTGATGCAGTGCTCTCCATTGCAGGTAACTTAGTAAACCAACTAACTCCTCAACAAGTGTCGAGGTGTCCTTGAGCAAGACATCTAACCCTAACTGCTTTCGGTGGACAGGTGTCTCCTTGCATGGCTGACACGGCTGTGTGTGTGAATGGGTGAATATGAGGCAAATAATGTAAAGCACTTTTAATTAAAGCTCTATATAAATGCCTAAGACCGTGTTGCCAGATGGGGAGGTTTCCTGCCCAATTGGGCTATTTGTAATGATAGTTTGCATGCAAAAATTGGCTTGGGCGGATTGATTTACAATCTGCGGGTGATTGTACCGTATACTGTCAATATCTGGCAACCCTGCTGCCAGTTTTCGCTCAGTATAACTTTTGTCAAGTAGTGGCATAAGCAGGGGAAATTTTACATTGTAACTTTTTTAGAAATAAACAAAGAACAGAGCACAGGATTGAATCGGTAGCTGTGGATGAGTGAGAGGTTGAGAGGTTGCCACTTGCCAGAAACTCAGTGTCGTCTACTACTTAACAGAGACACATCAGCGGTTATAGGTTTTGCTCAGCATAACAACAGTTAAAGTACGTTGGGGAGGGTGGGTTAACTTAGCCTAGAGCACCACATATGCTCGTACCGGCACTGGTACTAGAGGTACTAGAGCTAGAGATACTATAGATATGAATTATGAATGACCAGGAAAGACAGGCAACAATTATGATGAAGAAACAAGGAAAGAGAGAAAAACAACAAAGAGAAAAATATGATGGAGACACCATGAAGAACAGACAGAAAGCATAGTGCTTACAATGTCACGGAGACACCAGGACAGACAGACAGACATCATAGTGCCTACAATGTCATGGAGACACCAGGAAGACAGACAACAAATAGTGATGGAAAGATTGACAGACGACAACTAGGCTTAGGTGACACCAGGAATGACTGACAGGCAACACATGATGGAGACAGACAAGGAGACAAACAAAGAGACAAGTATGATGTAAACACCAAAAGACAGGCAACAAAGAGTGGAAGACAGCACTATAACAATATATAGTAAAATATTCTGAAGAGGAAAAACCAATTGTATAGTATGAATCAACAGAAAATAGATGTAGGAGTTGTTACTGAAAGAGGACAGTGTTAGATCAAAAATGGATCAGTAGGATAATGCATTTAAGATTTAGGCCTATATTGCGCTCGAGGTTTGGTGTGTTTGTGTCTGGGGCTCGGCTAAATCCCTGATCTCTTCAATCTCAAAAAACGCCTCTGTAGGCTACTTACTTCGCGATGTTCCTTCATATCAATTATAATATTTTTTTTGCCAGCATGGATGTGAAATGGGTCTTAAAATACATTTATAACAGTCTTAAAAAGTCTTAATTTGAACGATGAAACCTGCAGAAACCCTGTATAAATAATAAATAAGCTTTGACAAGGCGCAGTAAGCTAATGTTGCACAGCCAAGCATGGTTCTGCAGATGGGAGGTAATTTCTGGTTTTATTGAGACATAAACGGTGTCTAATTATGAGCAGAGACAGCAGCCCGCGGCCACACGTTGTGTAACACCTGGCATTGTACATGATGTAGCTCGGACACTTTTAAATGTAAAATGTGACTGGGCACTAAAAATAAGTCCTCTTGTTAAACATGCATACTAAAAGGATAGGTTATTTTGTTGTTTGTTAACCCCTTAATGTATTTTTATAGATCCTTTAAATAAAAAGACTTAAATTAGATTTTCTAAATTTAAGGTCTTAATATAAATACATTAATTCCACAATTTCTTATTTCTACTGGATGTGGTATTGTTTAGGTAAAGATTATTTTTACCTGCATAATTCCAGCCTACATTTAGAAGAATAAATGCAAAAATACGGCATTTGTTTTATTCGGTTTGTAGCCTATCTACTTTGCCAAGCAATGAAACTGGTGTAACCAATCACAGCAAATAATTAATGTCACACGACAATAGCGGATATTTCTGGCAGTTTTGCGCTGGCAGGGCGCTGAGCAGCGCTTCATCCCAGCTGAAAACTAGAAGCGCTCAGTGCGGCCGCATAAAGAGGGGGAGCACTGTGAAAAAATGACTCTAGGTGCAGTGCCATTTCTCTCAAATGCTGCATGCGGCCGCATAGCTCTATCCTCATTGGAAACAATTGAAAAAAGCTCTGTGGACACAGGGCCTTGTTCTTGAATGTTCAACTATTTGAGATCACCCATAGCTTCTACCATCTCTCTTTTAGAGAAGAATATTCACAGTCACACAGGTGGCCAGTTGCTTGGATCAAGAAACTGAATATTACTGTTAAGAACTGATTAGACTTGGTCTTCATTAACAATGGATTATGTAGGCCTTCAGCTAGAGCGATTCTGTGTACCACTGTAATTATTATTTGGCTCAAGAACAAAAGGATCTAGAAGACAATGTTGATTTAGCCCAACATGACAGTGTCTCTCCCCTTAGCTGACAACTGGCATCATATCCACATTGCTACTGTCAAGTCAGCTCTGCATATAGGCCTAAACACAGGATACAGTCTATAAAATGGCATCATCGGCTACAACTGGACTCATAATCTAGGCTAATTTATAATAATTAACTAGCTAGAGTAAGTCATAAATCCAACAAGCTACTGCAGCCAGATTTTTGCATGGGTTGAAATAACAGACACGTAGAAACAAATATTAACTTAACTCAGTGAGATGAAATAAGGATTGTGTGTCACATAGCACCTCTAGCCCTTTGTGCCTCTTGTCTTGCCATATCTCCTTAATTTCCCGACTAGCAAGACTGCTGGCCAGTGTGTGTGCGCAAGGATTAGGAGCGCTCACACTACGTTACCACTACCGCCGATTGTGCGGGGTGAAGCATGCAGCGCAAATTATCAAACAGATTTGTATATGACTATGGGCCTTTCTGAGTCAGGGACTAGGCATGTGCCCAGCAGGGCCGTGCGGTAATCCGTCCATGTTGTCGTCTGCCATCGTTAATGTGGTTTAAATGTGTGTTCTTCGCTTGTGTTACCATCTAGACTTCTGTAATAACCTTTGGTTATTACAATATCTGTACGGTATTATTCTTCCAGGGACGCGATGTGAGAAAACGTTGGATTGGTTATAAAAAGAAAATGTTTATTAAACTGCCAGTGAAATCAAACATTCATCAAACTATCCCAAATTTCCTTCACTCTCTCTCTCTCTCTTGTTAGTTATTTGGCTTCTTTTATATACACATGACACCACCAACATGTAAATATTACCGTTTCAGACTCTTCCACCCCACATCACCCTACGTGATGACGTCACAGCTACCTTGCTCTCTAAATACCTGCAGCATACTGTATACACCTGTCTGCTTGCATTTTTTATCTCTTCCCAATAACTTTAAAATTAAGCTGTGAAGCGTTCTATGATGTTCCAAATTGGTGATGATTTAAAATGTGTCTATATAATTTTTTTAATATTATTATAGCAGCCAACAACTACTATTTTCAGGTTGTGGTGAAAGTGGTAGCTCTCTGATGGGCATGGGTTCAAATCTGGCCTGCTGAGGTAATTTCTAGATCCCTCTCTGATATCTCTCCCACTCACTTCCTCTCTGTTATACTGTACTGTCTATAAAAGAACAAAAAGACAAAAAATTAAAAGTTTGAGAGATTCATTTGTAAAAATGTTTTAATAGATTCACAGTCCTAATTCTTTTTAGATTTTTTACTGCTGGACAAAAACCAGCAGTAATTGTACTTAATTGTAGCTAATTTACAGTTTTATTTCTATTTAAGATTAACATTCAATAGTCTGTTTTTATATGATGAAATCCTCTATTTGTTTAATCTATTTATGTCTGGTAAAGGGGCACTTGGAAAATAATTTGTAAGGGGTACAGATGCCAAAATAGTTTGATAACCACTGCACATGCCCTAATAAACAGGACGTATGCTAACAATCTGTTTTGTCTACTGAAGACAGACACAGCTATTCTTTAACGGTGTTTATCATGATTTGTGAGTGAGGTTGTGCTTAGGAAGTATAAAAGGGTTTGGTATGACGGAGGGTGACCTATGAAGTGTCTCTTCCCCTGCCAGTCATCCATCACTTGTCCACCAAAGAGCGGCGAATACGAGCAATAAAGGAGATGGCGCGCGCACTTCGCGTGGGCGGCCGCCTCATGATCTACGTGTGGGCCATGGAGCAGAAGCACCGCAAGTTCCACAAGCAGGACGTCTTCGTCCCCTGGAACCCCGAGCCCCACGCCGGCCCCCCCGAGGACTGCGACAAGCACAGGAAGGTGAAGAGCACATCCTCCATGGCAGACCAGGAGGCAGAGGAGGAGCTGTGCCGCTCCGTCAAGCGGCACAGGAGCCAGGCGCTGTGGTTCTTCTCCCGCTCCCTGGACTCCGTGTTCGACTTCGGAAGCTTGGCCATCTCCTGCTCGTCCTCCCGAGAGCTGAGCTCCTCGTCCTCCCCCGCGGCAGGCGGCGATGGCGGGAGCAAGGCGTGCCGGCCGGGAAGAGGGCGTGGCCTCATCAAGCAGGTGTCAAGCTTCTTCTCTGTGTCGTCCACCATCGGCTCCGAGGAGGACGTCTTCGCCTCTGACACAGACCTGCGCGCGGGACGGGAAGAAGGGGCAACTGTGACCGCCGAAGAGTGTGGCTCTCTGGCCCTGCCTGATCTGGTTCCTTACCAGGAGGGGGCGCCCACGCCTCCTGCACAGCCACAGGGGCAGGAAGGCAGGGGGAGTCCTCGGGCTGAGCAGAAGCAGGTGGCAGGTGGCTCCTGTCTGAGGTATTACCATGTGTTCAGGGAGGGAGAACTGGCCGAGCTGATAGAGAGCCACGTCGAGGAGCTTCACGTCGCACAGTCCTATTTCGACCACGCCAACTGGTGTGTGGTGGCCGAGAAGGTTCAGGTCTGGAAAATATGATATTTAAAGTTTTTATTTGTATTATTTTAATTTATTTCAGGTTTGGTTTTTACTCTGCGTTGTCTCTGCCTGACATTTTAGCATTGACTGACTGATATTCAGTTTTAAATTGCCTTTATAGTTTTCTTCCCAATAGTATAAAGCACAAGAACAGGCCATTTCAGAGACACATTTTGTGAAATATATATCCATCCAAGTTTAACATTTTGCACATAAATAAGTATAACATGGCTATAGTATAATAATGCATCTAATGACTATTAGATTAGAGTGGTTTTACATGTCTGTCTTTCATTGTACATGGTAACAATTGTGTTGATACTATTTTAATACACTACCAAGCAGTATACTGTATAAATATCCTGTGGCGTTTTTAAGTGTGACTTTATGCTGCTAACACTTATTTTTAAAGGTATCTCTCTTTGAGAAAACAATATCTGCCATAGCTTAATACATTTTAAATGAATTATTGGGTAAGACTAGCCAAAGAGAAAAGGACAGTATTCCCTTGTTTTTCTCTTCTCCCCATTCACCATAGGAGGGATGGGGGGGGGGGGGAGACGATCATCTGCATACATTTCCAATTGTTTGTAGACTCAAATAGCCAAGTTTGCCACACACTGTTTTAATGTAAAAGCCATTCAGCAGTACTCTTTCCCTCCACCTTTATGTAGTCTAATAAAATTGTTGACAAAAGAAACACTGCTGTTCAATATCAGTAGCCTGACTTCCCAAAGGCAATTGTACTAAATTATACCCAGGTATCTTGTAAGTGTTGCCAACATTTCTGCTAAATGTTGATATTTGTGATTGCAGGCTTGTGTCTTGTGTTGATATACCAGTACCAGTATGTTCTTGGTCAGGGGTGGACTGCCTTGTATACTGTGAATACATGTTGCACTGAATATGGTTCGGTTTTGGTTTTTATGTGATAAACTTCTGTAATACATTGTTTCTCCTCAATAAATATTGTCATTGTTTTATTATTTATTGTTATATTCCATACTAATATATTAGCTGTTCCTTTTGCTGACTTTTAAAACCAGTATTACATTTTTTGGTTTGGTTGACCCTCCTTCACCTGAATGTGTTGTAATTCTTTCTAATCTTGTTAACTATTTAAAGTGGGTCTCCATTCTGCCAATAGATGTCACATTAAGCAGACCAACACACACACACACACACAGAATGAGATGGGATTACAACACACAGAGAGAGTGTGATTCATGCTCAGGATGCTATTACGCCACTATATCTTCACATAGAAACATGTTTATTGCCCCTTTTAAATAGTTTAATAGTTATATTTAGTAACAACCATTTATAGTAAGATGCATATATTAGGCCAGAGGTCTTCAATGATTTTCGGGCCAAGCACCCCTTGGCCCTGTGCCGTGTCTATCACATATATAAAATATTTAGTTGCCGGGCCAACAATAAAGTGTATGGCGGCCTAATATTGCCCTGTATAAAAGTAGGCCATTAACAAAGCCATAAAAATAATTGACATATTTATACTTCTAGCACATGTAGTATTTATTTTAATGTATAATTTCTGACATTTAAATTTTTGGAAAAAAAATTATTTGGGATCAAATTATTTGCAGTACCCCCTGCAGTACCTCTGAGGACCCTCTATGGGTCTTGGACCTTTTGTTGAAGACCTCTGCGTTAGGTTATATATATACTGAATATATAGCCATTACCATATACAATATATATGGTGGCCAAAATATATGGGTGACGTTGCAGTATTGAAACAGTATTGGTGTTTACGTGGTAATGTGTGTATGTGAATGTGCTTTGTCTTTTCCAAACCCTTGGGCTAACAAAGCTAATTGAGTATAGTATGTTGTTGTTCTTGGGATGTCTACAGACCACATTCTCTCCATACCTGCAACATAAAGAATAAAAGCTCACTTCAACAGGCTACAGGTTTGAACATGGGCAGTGTAACATTAAGCAGTGCAGGACTGATCTGTAAGAATCCATCCAGGAGAGGTAGCAGCTCCACAAGCTGGACTCTGTCATGGTAAAGTGAGTTCTTTGCAATGGTATGGATAACCTGCACATCTGAGTTAGTGCACCATTTCTGCAAAAGAATTAGCCTGTACACATGTAGCATACTGTATTCTGCCATCCAAATGTGGTCTTTTCCAGTAGGACAATGCAAATAGCACTAACTGCATTAAGCAGAATGGAGATACTAGGTTTGCCTATGTGCAGTCCTGATCAACTGTTGCTGATTGAGAAGTGAAGCATATGGTAATGAAGGTACCGCGTGTGTCCTTCCAAGGAACTCTACTGCCTCCAGCTGTTACGGATTGGCAAATGCATTCTGCACTACAGCTTCAAGCTGACTGCAAGACGTCCTTTTCCATGTAAAAACTGCACTGAATTTATTTTTTCACACATGTATTTTCATTAGACAAGTTATTGCACTTACATTGCACTGACAGTACACAAACTATAACAGCAACTTTCCTGGATGTATTTAGTTAAGAAGTGGTATATTTTCTACAGAGCTATTCTCACCCTATTGATTCACCCATTTATGTCTAGGCCAGACATCACAGCTCATGCCACTCCTATTGAGCTTTAAGGCACTAGCTCAATCTGTGGGGTCAGTTGGTGACATCATCATCATCACTGCTACATGACAGTGATGATGATGATAACAATCACTGTGGTCTCACTGAGATCATAACTAAGATGGTAAGATTGACTGCATGTATGCTGTGTATACACACACACAATTAACTTGTTCTTCTCTTCATGTTTGCTTGTCGTTTTCTTCCATGAGGTTAGCTGCTTAATGATAGCGGTGGATATACTGTATAAATAGGATACTGGTAATGTAAATTGAATCCAAATCATTTTTGATGCCATTCGTTTCTGCTGTTGTTCTGTGAATGTTGTACTTTGGTTAATCAGTGGCAATATACTGTATATATTAGTGTTTTACAGTGTTTATGTATGTATTAGTATATTTAGCATGTGTGTGTTTGTATTTTAAAATGTTGCTTCTACAGTAGTACTTTTGTGTTTATTACTGGCCCTCCATCTGACTGTGCATTGCCGGTGTGCAGCTCAAGGTCACTGTCTGGTTCACTGTAGACCACGCGTCTCTCCCATGAGAAGGTATTTGTGTGTGTGTGTGTGTGTGTGTGTGTGTGTGTGTGTGTGGGAGGCGAAGGCAGATAAAGAGGTGAGAGCTTGGTGTCTCTTGTTTATTTATGTAACCTGTTATAAAAGGTATGTAAAGCTGTGTCCATTGGTCCATCAGAGAGGTCTTGCATGGCTAGACATTATTAAATTATCATTTAAAAAATCTGGGGACATCTATGAGACTAGCCTTTGTGGAACGCTACAGTATGACATTTTTAAAGCAATCTGTACATTTGTGATAACTAGTTAAATCTACAAGCAGTGATCAGCTCAGTACATTATGCGTTAGTTAAGTCTTGAGAATGCTTGCTAGCGTCAAACTCAAATTACAACGCCTCTATAACATGAGGTGTTCCACAGAAGCTCCGCCCCACACATTGGAAACACATTGCGAAGGCTAGGATGTTGTGAGCTGTGTTTTTGTTTTGTTTGTGCTCCTATGGAGCCAGGGCTGTGTAGAAGTACCGGCATGCACAGAGTACGGTAAGCTAGTGGACTACGAGGAGATATTTGTGATAATTGATGAATTTGACAAAAAGTATATTAGCTTACTATACTATATTTTAACAATTACTGAATATGAAACATATATTTCAGTATCAGATGAACATCTTATGATAAAAGCCTGTAAGATGTGATAAATTAGCATGGCCATCTGTAAGTTATTTGATTGCTTAACGCATGAGGTTGTACATTTGAAGAATTTGACTCTTGCTTGCATGAACGGGATCAATGTTATGGTCTGTGCTCTTTGTTTTTAGCGCCTGTCATCTCTGTTTTTTCACATGACTTGGGCATGAAAGTGTCTGTTTGTGTTGGGTGTGTTGCAGCAAGCATTGCATCCAGACAAACAGTATCTATTTCAATTTCATCACAGTGGCTAGTCTCCAACCCCCTTTAACCAAGTTGGGATTGATACTACAAAATAAATGTATTACACATTTATTTTTAATTAGAATAGATACAACTTAATCCAACAGCAAGGATGGAGAAAACCAGTCCAAACAGCACCACATAAATGTTTGATTAGGAACAGTAATGTGTTACATTGTAATGCATTACCCCGAACACTGCTTATATATGACACATGGTAGTGTGTTACAGACAAATGTAATGTGATTACATACATTTAATACTGTATATTACTGCCAAATATAATGTGATTACAGTTACTATGTAATTCGTTACATACTGCCGTTCAAATGTAAGGTAATTATATGCGTTGTTACATTACTGCGTTACAGACAAACATAATGCATTAAATAACTGCATTACAGACAAACATAATGTAATCATAGTTATGCGTTCCATTACTGCGTAACAGACAAACATAATGTGATTATATAGTTATGCATTACATTACTGCATTACAGATGAACATAATGTGATTATACAGTTATGCATTACATTACTGCGTTACAGACAAACGTAATGTAATTATAGTTATGCATTACAGACAAACATAATGTGATTATAGTTATGCATTACATTACTGCCGTACAGACAAAGGTAATGTATTTATAGTTATGCGTTGCATTACTGCATTACAGACAAACATAATGTGATTATATAGTTATGCGTTACATTACTGCGTTACAGACAAACATAATGTGATTATACAGTTATGCGTTACATTACTGCGTTACAGACAAACATAATGTGATTATATAGTTATGCGTTACATTACTGCGTTACAGACAAACATAATGTGATTATATAGTTATGCGTTCTATTACTGCGTTACAGACAAACATAATGTGAATATACAGTTATGCATTACATTACTGCCGTACAGACAAACATAATGTAATTATAGTTTTGCATCGTAATGCATAATTCCAACACTGCATCCAGAAGGAATTTGCTGCGTGATTGCAAGTGCAGCATGTTGTGACAGGCAAGTTAAGGGCTTGTTGTCTGGGCTAATGAATCTGCAGCTGCTCTGCATGCAGTGTGATCAGCTACCTCACTGTCTGGTGGACACACTGCTCTCTCTCTCTCTCTCTCTCTCTCTCTCTCTCTCTCTCTCTCTCTCTCTCTCTCTCTCTCTCTCTCTCTCTC
>JAODOY010000017.1:1829327-1841827 GCA_025399855.1 Forbesichthys papilliferus | reverse complement strand
TAATATTACTTAGTGAAGTAATTAATTCTGGAGAAAGCTTGTTGATATTTGAACTCAATCAAAACAAAAACCCAGGCTATCATATTGGTGTTGTGTTCCGCCTGCACCAGTTGTTTACGGAGCCAGGGCTGTGTAGAAACACCAGATGATTTATTTCGACACGCACAGAAAACAGACAACTTGTGGACTGCGGGGAGATATTTGTTGAAAGTGTTTTAGCTTGCAATCGCTGTACCTTTTATTTCTGTTGTTGATATTAGACTGTGTAATGAATACAAATATTATAATAACATCTATTTCATTGTTTAAGCATTTACTTCCTATGATTACTGTCCATTCACATAGTATTCGCAGTAATAACGTGAGGGCACAGTATATTCAAATATATTTTATATTATTTATATAACAGTTCCATAAGCACCAATCACAGGACACAGTCTGGATTCACACTGTCACTGACAACACATCCATAACTATGACTCTTTAAAAAATATTGAAATATATAATTTATGGTTTGCCTCTTAATCATGTCTATATATATTCAATAACTGAATCTTAAGCATGCATGATAAATCAAACATGATTCATAGCATTCAAACATGTCTGTCTCAACCACGAGGATACATGTGATGAATTCTTGTGGTGCTCTGGAATAAAGAAGAGAGCGTATGCCTCATGCAGCTACAACACCACGTTGTCATTCTGTTCATCACAGAAGCCAGGACACATCAGTAGGTACTATAAGAAGCACAGTTACTGCATGTTGCTGTCAGGGTTTCATTGTTTATGTCAGAAATAACTAAAGACTAATAATGCATATTTAGTACAGCATACACATGTACTTGCTATACTAAATGTATGCATCTTTATGTGTATGCATAATTAGCATAGCAATTACACATATTTAGTATTTATTTATGTAAATAACAATTAATAACATGTATTGAGTCTGTTATTAATTTATTATAGTAGTGGTTCATGTTCAAATTGGGTGAAAGTATTTCATTCATTATGTACTTGTGTATATATTCAAATATATTTGGTGGGCTTCAAAAAATATGTCCATGCTTACAAAAGGTTTATAAGATATGCTTTGAGAAGAGACAACAGATAATTAATCCTGTGTAATGTAAATGCAATAATATATATTATGAATGATTTATTAATTATTGCAAATGTACTGAAATAATCATTTCTAGATAATATCTAGAACTAATGTGCAACACCCCCAGCCTTACACTATGTAACAAATAAATGACAGTAAATAATGAGCAATATGTTAGAACTGCCGGGACACACAGTATATTCACAATAAATTCACATTTTATTTGTTTGTCTCGCACCTCAAGATAGAATGTCTGTCAGGTTGTCCCAACTTTTACAGACAGACATTGTGTCTGGCTGACGGTTGCTCAGGTCTTCAGACAGCAGATAACAAACAGCCTGCAGCTAAATGTGGAGGTGTGTGGAAGTGCTGGGAGATATGAGAAACATCTTCCCTACATGGGACGGTAACAGCCAAAGGTCGCACAACTGCCCCCTGCTGTTTTTAAATACATTCCACATGTGGTTCCCCTGCAGCTATCTCCTAATATGGCCCAGAGGCAGCCTTCATAAGGAGCTGCATGAGCGTGCCCGCTGCCATTCTCCTCAGAGTCTCTGAAACAAAGACCTCTCTTCTCTCCTCTAACCCTCTGCAGCCATGGGAGATGTTCTGATGGCCGAGTTTGGGAAGGCCGCTGCGTTCCTCAGGAAGTCGGACAAGGAGCGCCTAGAAGCCCAGACCAGGGTCTTTGACATCAAGACGGAATGCTTTGTGGTGGATGACAAAGTGGAGTATGTCCACGGGCAGGTCCAGAGCAAGGAGGGAGGTACAGTGACCGTGAAAAAGGAGGATGGAAGCACTGTGACGGTCAGGGAGTCTGACGTCCATCCCCAGAACCCGCCCAAGTTTGACAAGATTGAGGATATGGCCATGTTCACTTTCCTCCACGAACCAGCCGTGCTCTTCAACCTGAAAGAGCGCTACGCTGCCTGGATGATCTACACCTACTCCGGCCTCTTCTGCGTCACCGTCAACCCTTACAAGTGGCTTCCTGTCTACGACGCAGAGGTCGTGGCAGCGTACCGTGGGAAGAAGAGGACGGAAGCTCCGCCACACATCTTCTCCATCTCAGACAACGCCTACCAGTACATGCTCACTGACCGAGAGAACCAGTCTGTCCTCATCACCGGAGAATCTGGTGCTGGGAAGACCGTCAACACCAAGAGAGTCATCCAGTACTTTGCCAGCATCGCTGCGGTTGGCGGCACAGCGAAGAAGGACACCAGCAAGGGAACACTTGAGGATCAAATCATCCAGGCCAACCCGGCACTGGAGGCCTTTGGCAATGCCAAGACAGCCAGGAATGACAACTCCTCCCGTTTTGGAAAATTCATTCGGATCCACTTCGGAACAAGCGGGAAGCTGTCTTCCGCTGACATCGAAACATACCTTCTGGAAAAATCCCGGGTCACCTTTCAGCTCAAAGCTGAGAGGAATTACCACATCTTCTTCCAGATCCTATCTAATCAGAAACCAGAGCTCTTGGACATGCTGCTGATCACAAACAACCCCTATGACTATTGCTACATCTCCCAGGGAGAAGTGACTGTCGCCTCTATCAATGACTCCGAGGAGCTGGCGGCCACAGACAGCGCCTTCGACGTGCTTGGATTCACTCCGGAGGAGAAGATGGGCGTGTACAAGCTAACGGGAGCCATCATGCACTATGGCAACATGAGGTTTAAACAGAAGCAGCGTGAGGAGCAGGCGGAGCCAGATGGTACCGAAGCAGCTGACAAGTCAGCTTACCTGATGGGTCTGAACTCTGCTGACCTCATCAAGGGACTGTGCCACCCCCGGGTCAAGGTGGGGAATGAGTACGTCACCAAGGGACAAGGTGTAGACCAGGTCTACTACTCCATTGGTGCTCTTGCTAAGTCAGTGTATGAGAAGATGTTTAACTGGATGGTGGTGAGAATAAACCAGTCCCTTGCCACAAAGCAACACCGGCAGTACTTCATTGGTGTGCTGGACATTGCTGGATTTGAGATCTTTGATTTCAACACATTTGAGCAGCTCTGCATCAACTTCACCAACGAGAAACTGCAACAGTTTTTCAACCACCACATGTTTGTTTTGGAGCAAGAGGAGTACAAAAAGGAAGGCATCGACTGGGAATTTATTGATTTTGGGATGGACCTGCAGGCCTGCATTGACCTTATAGAGAAGCCCTTGGGTATCATGTCAATTCTGGAGGAGGAGTGCATGTTCCCCAAGGCTAGTGACCAAACCTTCAAGTCTAAACTCTATGACAACCATCTGGGCAAAAACAAAATGTTTGAGAAGCCCAGAGCAGCCAAAGGGAAAGCAGAGGCTCATTTTGCCCTGGTTCACTATGCTGGCACTGTGGACTACAACATATCTGGCTGGCTGGTTAAGAATAAGGACCCCCTGAACGAAACAGTGGTAGGCCTCTATGGGAAGTCCTCCATGAAGCTCCTCAGCGTACTCTTCTCCTCGTTCGCTGCGACCGACGGGGCGGACGGGGGAACCAAGAGCGGCAAGGGCGCCAAGAAGAAGGGCTCGTCCTTCCAAACTGTGTCAGCTCTGCACAGGGAAAACCTGAACAAGCTGATGACCAACCTAAAGACCACGCACCCCCATTTTGTACGCTGTCTGATCCCAAACGAGAGCAAGACACCAGGCATCATGGACAACCGCCTGGTCATGCACCAGCTCCGCTGCAACGGTGTGCTGGAAGGCATCCGCATCTGCAGGAAGGGGTTTCCCAACCGGGTGCTCTACGGTGACTTCAAGCAACGCTACAGGATCCTGAATGCCTCCGCCATCCCCGAAGGCCAGTTCATTGACTGCAAGAAGAGCACAGAAAAGCTGCTGGGATCACTCGACATCGACCACACACAGTACAGGTTTGGCCACACCAAGGTCTTCTTCAAAGCAGGCTTGCTGGGGACACTGGAGGAAATGCGCGATGAGCAACTCTCTCGCATCATCACGAGGATCCAGGCCAACGCCAGGGCCCTCCTCATGAGGGCCGAGTTTGCTAAGCTGGTGGAACGAAGAGACGCCCTGACGGTGATCCAGTGGAACCTACGCTCCTTCCTGGGGGTTAAAAACTGGCCCTGGATGAAGCTATTCTTCAAGATTAAACCCCTGCTAAAGAGCGCTGAGTCAGAGAAGGAGATGGCCAACATGAAGGACGACTTCAATAAGCTGAAGGAGGCATTAGAGAAAACGGAAGCGAGACGAAAGGAGCTGGAAGAGAAGATGGTGACCCTTCTCCAAGAGAAGAACGACCTGACTCTCCAAATCCAGTCAGAGCAGAACATGTTAGCAGATGCAGAAGAACGCTGCGAACAGCTTATCAAGAGCAAGATCCAGCAAGAAGCGAAGCTAAAGGAAATGACAGAGCGGCTGGAGGACGAAGAAGAAATGAACGCAGATCTCACCGCTAAAAAACGAAAGTTGGAGGACGAGTGTTCTGAGTTGAAGAAAGATATCGATGACCTCGAGCTGACACTGGCCAAGGTAGAGAAGGAAAAGCATGCTACAGAGAACAAGGTGAAGAACCTAATGGAGGAGATGGCCTCCCAGGATGAGACCATCATGAAGCTCACCAAAGAGAAAAGGGCTCTTCAGGAGGCTCATCAGCAGACACTGGATGACCTTCAGAGTGAAGAAGACAAGGCCAACACCCTGACCAAGGCCAAAGCTAAGCTGGAGCAGCAGGTGGACGATCTTGAGGGTTCGTTGGAGCAAGAAAAAAAAGCAAGGATGGAATTGGAGCGCTCAAAGAGGAAGCTTGAGGGAGACGTGAAGCTGACCCAGGAAAGCCTGATGGATCTGGAGAACGACAAGCAACAGCTGGAGGAGAAACTCAAGAAGAAAGACTTTGAGATTTCCCAGATGAACGGGAAGGCTGAAGACGAGCAGGTGATGGGTGTCCAGCTGCAGAAGATGCTGAAGGGGAGCCAGGCAAGGATCGAGGAGCTGGAGGAGGAGCTGGACGCTGAGCGTGCGGCGCGGGCCAAGGTGGAGAAGCAGCGGTGCGACCTGTCCCGCGAGCTGGAGGACCTCAGCGAGCGGCTGGAGGAGGCGGGCGGAGCCACGTCCGCCCAGGCGGAGCTGAGCAAGAAGAGGGATGCAGAGTACCAGAGGCTACGCCGGGCGCTGGAGGAGGCCACGCTGCAGCACGAGGCCACGGCCGCCTCCCTTAGGAAGAAGCAGGCGGACAGCGCGGCGGAGCTAAACGAGCAGATCGACAGCCTGCAGCGTGTCAAGCAGAAGCTGGAGAAGGAGAAGAGCGAGCTGAAGTTGGAGCTGGACGACTTCTCCTCCAGCATGGAGAGCGTGGTGAAGGCCAAGGCCAGCATAGAGAAGCTGTGTCGCGCCACGGAGGACAGCTTAAACGAGCTGAGAAGCCGGCATGAGGAGGCCCAGCGCACCATCGCCGACCTCACCACCCAGAGGGCAAAGCTGCTCACGGAGAACGGAGAGCTGGGCCGGCAGATGGAGGAAAAGGAGTGTCTGGTGTCGCAGCTCACCAGGGGGAGGAGCTCCTCCACGCAGCAGCAAGAGGAGCTCCGCAGGCAGCTGGAGGAGGAGGTGAAGGCCAAGAACGCCCTGGCCCATGCCCTGCAGTCCGCCCGGCACGACTGTGACCTGCTCAGAGAGCAGTTTGAGGAGGAGCAGGAGGCCAAGGGGGAGCTGCAGCGAGCGCTGTCTAAGGCCAACACGGAGGTCTCCGCCTGGAGGACTAGGTACGAGACGGACGGGATTCAAAGAACCGAAGAGCTGGAGGAGGCCAAGAAGAGGCTGGTGCAGAGGCTGCAGGAGGCCGAGGAGGCCACGGAGGCGGTGAACGGAAAGTGCTCCTCCCTGGAGAAGACCAAGCTCCGCCTCCAGGGCGAGATCGAGGACCTGATGCTGGACGTGGAGCGAGCCAATGCAGCCTCGTCGGTGCTGGACAAGAAGCAGAGAGCCTTCGACAAGGTCCTGGCGGAGTGGAGGCAGAAATACGAGGAGGCCCAGTGTGAGCTGGAGGCCTCCCAGAAGGAGGCGCGCTGCCAGAGCACCGAGCTCTTCAAGCTGAAGAACGCCTATGAGGAAGCCCTGGACCAGCTGGAGACCATGAAGAGGGAGAACAAGAACCTCCAGGAGGAGATCTCTGACCTGACAGACCAGCTGGGAGAGGGTGGCAGGAGCGCCCACGAGCTGGAGAAACTGCGCAAACAGCTGGAGCAGGAGAAGGCAGAGCTGCAGGCGGCCCTGGAGGAGGCCGAGGGCTCCCTGGAGCACGAGGAGAGCAAGACGCTGCGAGCCCAGCTGGAGCTCAGCCAGCTGAAGGCTGACGTGGAGCGGAGGCAGGCTGAGAAGGACGACGAGCAGGAGCAGGCCAGGAGGAACCACCAACGGACGGTCGAGTCGCTCCAGTCCTCGCTGGAGGCCGAGAGCAGGAGCCGCAACGAGGCCCTGCGCGTGAAGAAGAAGATGGAGGGCGACCTGAACGAGATGGAGCTGCAGTTGAGCCAGGCCAACCGGCAGGCGGCCGACGCCCAGAAGCAGCTGAAGACGCTGCAGGCCTTCCTGAAGGACGCCCAGCTGCAGCTGGACGACGTCTCCCGCGGAAACGACGACCTGCGGGAAAACGTGGCCCTGCTAGAGCGTCGGCTCGCCCTGCTGCAGGTGGAGCTGGAGGAGGCCCGGGCCGCGCTGGAGCAGACGGAACGCGGCCGGCGGCTGGCCGAGCAGGAGCTGACGGATGCCACGGAGCGCATGCAGCTCCTGCATGCCCAGAACACTAGCCTCCTCACCCAGAAGAAGAAGCAGGAGGCAGACCTCCTCCACCTGCACAGCGAGGTGGAGGAGGCGACGCAGGAGAGCCGCAACGCCGAAGAGAAGGCCAAGAAGGCCATCACCGATGCCGCCATGATGGCGGAGGAGCTGAAGAAGGAGCAGGACACCAGCAGCCACCTGGAGCGCATGAAGAAGAACATGGAACAGACCATCAGAGACCTGCAGCTCCGCCTGGACGAGGCGGAGCAGGCGGCCACCAGGGGGGGCCGGAAGCAGCTGCAAAAGATGGAGGGACGCATCCGGGATCTGGAGGCGGAGCTGGAGGCGGAGCAGGGCCGGGCGGCCGAGGCCGTGAAGGGCGCCAGGAAGTACGAGCGCCGCCTTAAGGAGCTCAGCTACCAGGCGCAGGAGGACCGCAAGGGCCTGGCGCGTCTGCAGGAGCTGGTGGACAAGCTGCAGATGAAGCTCAAGGCCCACAAGCGGGCCGCCGAGGAGGCCGAGGAGGCGGCCAACGCCGGTACCGCCAAGCTCCGCCTCCTGCAGAACCAGCTGCAGGAGGCGGAGGAGCGGGCGGATGTGGCCGAGGCCCAGGCCAACAAGTTGAGGGCGCGCTGCCGCGACGGCCCAGGGAGGGTCGGCCTGGAGGAGTGAGGAGGAAAGGACTGCCCTGCATCAGATGGTGCTAGTTACTAGCATACTAGCATCACATGGTACACATATCACATGGTACTACACATTACTAGCATCACATGGTACTAGCATACTAGCATCACATGGTACTAGCATACTAGCATCACATGGTACTACACATTACTAGCATCACATGGTACTAGCATACTAGCATCACATGGTACTAGCATACTAGCATCACATGGTACTACACATTACTAGCATCACATGGTACTACACATCACATGGTACTACACATTACTAGCATCACATAGTACTACACATCACATGGTACTACACATTACTAGCATCACATGGTACTAGCATACTATCATCACATGGTACTACACATTACTAGCATCACATGGTACTAGCATACTAGCATCACATGGTACAAGCATACTAGCATCACATGGTACTACACATTACTAGCATCACATGGTACTAGTTACTAGCAGGATTGTCAATATTTGTATTTGGCCACTAATGTTATGTAAGGTAATATGTACTGTTGCTGTATGTCTACATGTTATGTAAGGTAATATGTACTGTTGCTGTATGTCTACATGTTATCTAAGGTAATATGTACTGTTGTTGTATGTCTACATGTCTACATATTCTAGTGCTGTGCTGAATGTAAATGTTGGTCCTCATATTGCGCTGTAGTTTATGAAGAGTAATAAAACTTGTAAAACAAGATGCTCTGATCGGTTAATGTTTTTTATCATTTCTCAAAGGCAGTACAGATGATAAGCATGTTGAATTACATTATCATTATTACATAAATGGTTTCACAAAATCAGAACATCTACACCAGATGACTTGTTATTTATCTTTTTATTTTATTTTATATTTTTCCACACAAGGTGTCCATCTTCTCCCGCTTATCCGGTGTGGAGATATCATCTCTCCACCTGGTCCACACAAAGTGTACCGTATCTTAATCTTAATTAACATGACATTATGTTAAAATCCCTTGTTTATTATATTCTATATTCTGACCTGTGAAAAATATCTGATTGTAGCCTATTATGTTACGTTTAAAATATATTTTAAAAACATAGGCTATAGCCTACATCACAATAACACTGGAACAATGGAAAGACACAGATTAAACCAAACAATATTTCAAAATGATCATCAGTGAGATATAAAATACAATCATCAAACAACTAATTTGAGTGTTTCTACTCATCTTCATCTCAGACCAAATGAAACGCTTCATTGGCCACCCACACACACACACACACACAACCCTGCTACAATATTTTACATGATATCTAAATTGTAACCTCCTTCGATAGGGGGTCGCTAAAACACCTGGTGTTGTTTTCTATCTGACATATCTGACTAATTAATCTGTACACGTTGTCAATCTAGATATCATAGCATACACATAAATCATAAGTGTACTCCTTCCAGGCACTAGGGGGCAACAATCTAATGTCCTGTCAAAGATTCTTATTATCTTGTGTCATATATTGTGTGTTAGATGAAGTCACATTTGTTTTTAGTATAGATTGCACATATTGGTCAGCCAAAATAGGAGTCCAGGGGAACCCCCCCTTCCATCTTTTATTTGTTGTGGCATACTTTGCAAACTGAAATCATATTGATTAAAGATTAAAACTTTTACAATGAATGTTAAATGCTGGCTAAAAACTAAGGCTTGTACTCATTTTTAGTGAAGGACAAGTAAGGGTATATGAATATTGTAGTACATTGTGTTATGGTCTATGTAATTATGGTGTTTTATTGTATTTAAATTGAATATGTATGTATAGTTTTATGGAATGTTATATACATTTGTTTTTTTCTTGTAGGTTAAACCTCAACTAGGGACAAGAGTTGCTCATTAGCAGTAGCTATAAACTCTCTGCAACACATCAGTCCCAGGCTCGTACTGGAACGATGTTAGATCGCATGGTCCCTGTCAAATAACATCTTGAATAAAAAATAATCACAGAACAGAAGTAAGCTCTCAGCTGTTGCCTAGAGATAGCATGAATGGCCTTGCTGACTGAGGTAGTAAACAACGTTGTAGCAATCAGCACCTCAGTAGGATCTGTGCGCACACATAGGTGTGTGAGTACAGCAGGAGGCTCTGCTGCCCCCTGCTGGTCGTCTGGAGGAAAACACTCCCTTCTCCCCGCGTCACTGGACACCAATAACAAGTCAAACAATTGAAACAATTGAAAGCACGATAAACAAGCGGTCTGTTGTCTCAGGAAAACGGTTACCATTATTGAGAACAAACTTAAATCTGTCTGATTCAGTATTTTAATGGAAACCCTTCATTGACTTATAACGATTTGTTTGTCGTTGTTGGTGGAATGATATGATGTTATTTCACAACCGCATCAAACACACGCCCTGGTGACTAAAGCGGCGCGTCAGCCAATTAGCGAGGGCCGTTTCACTTCCTGCCTTGACAGGTAGACACACCTGGGTTCAAGCAGGATCCTGGACAGCGGACGAGCGGTTATTATTATTCATATCAACAATACTGGAATACTTCCCGTGTGTGAAACCACTGGGGTCACGCGTCAGCCGCATCCTATCAAGTTCTATCTGAAGCAGCGGGTCCGAGCATGTTTTGGTTCAGCTTGCTGGTGCTTCTGGTTCAGGTGCCGCCGCGGACTTGGGCCGAGGACTCGTGCCGCCAGGGCTTCCATGACTACCGGGAGAGTTTCATTCTGGACGTCGACGCAGCGGTTCTGAAGGGCGCCGACTTCATCGCCGCTCCGGGCGTGCGCGGCACAGACGCGTGCATGGAGGCGTGCTGCCGTGAGCCTCGGTGCACCACCGTGCTGCTGGAGAGGACCGAGGAACAACCATCGTGCTTCCTCTTCAACTGCGTCTACAAACAGGACTTCATCTGCACCTTCTCTCCTGTGGAGAACTTCACCACCTTCATCCTGACGTCAGTCTACAGGAAGTACCTCAGCGCAGGTACGTCCGTGTCTTGTTATGAATATGAGTCATATTAATAGTATTACACGTGTATCCCTTAAGTAGACTACCTACGGTCATATTTGTTCTCCCTATTAAAGTGAAAATACTGAATAAATCCCTAATTTTCTGGTAAGCTATGTAATCAAGCAAACCCGTTTTTTATCGTCCACACACTACTAGTAGAGAAAATAGAATACACACTACCAGTAGAGACAGTAGAACACACTACCAGTAGAGATAGTATTCATTAAAGCCTGTTTAAAATGATAATAAAGCAATTATTTTAATTTTAACAATAAAAAGATATTAAAGGTTGAGTCAGCTATCCTGAAAAAAGTATATTTTTTTACATTATCAAGACAAAAATACAAAAATGCCATAGGTCGCTCCCTCTGAAGCCCCGTCCCCTTCAATGTCATAGGTCGCTCCCTCTGAAGCCCCTCCCACTTCAATGCCATAGATTGCTCCCTCTAAAGCTACACGCCCACATTTGACACACATTGCCAAGGCTGGGATAGTGTTGTGTTGTGCACTCTGCACCACTTTAGATTATTTTCAGTGCACACACAGACCGGTCAGCTAGCGAACCTTGAGGTGAAAGTGTTGGCAGGAAGTTTGGCAGAAAGGTTCTTGTCTAAAAATTTCTCTCTCTCTCTCTCTCTCTCTCTATCTCTCTCTCTCTCACTCTCTCTCTCTTTCTCTCATGTGGCTTGCTTCCAGCAGGGGCCCGCGCAGTGTGGGCTGTGGCAGGCCGGGATGTAGTTGTTCAGCCCGGCGTGGACGTGGAGTTAAGTGGCATTGAGAGTTATGCTGGTAAACGTGAGCGCATCACGGACTACCGTTGGGCCCTGCTGGACGGAAACGTGTCGGTCCACATCGAGGTATGACATCACTTCCTGTCAGCGAATAATGACCAAAGCTTAGCATGTTAGCCATGTTAGCCTCATTAGCGTGTCAGCCATGCTATCTACATGGCTGATGTCAGGAAGGTGAGCGCCCTGCTGTGATTGGTCCTTAGAAGACCCAGCTGAAGGACCAGGTGAGACTGTCCAACCTGTGGACCGGCCAGTACACCTTCCAGCTGACGGTGACCAACTCTGCTGGCCAATCAGATGAGGCTCAGGTGGGCGTGCTGGTCCTCAGTCCTGAGCAGACCAACCGTAAGTACTTCTGGGAAATGTAGTCTGTTTCTGTATTAAAGGCCTGTGTGTGTACATCTAGCACTGCTATGTTCCATGTGGCCTGTACGCACGCACACACGCCCGTACGCACACACACACAGAGAGACTGCTGAAACACTACCCCTATCTTCTCAAGACTCAAGACGTGCCTCTTCACGATCCACCTTGGCACCTCGACTAGCCACCTCTCCACCTGCTAGCACTCAATGCTAACTTAATGTTTCTACCCTCCTCTGCTCTTAAGTACTTGGCACTATTATATTCAGGCCACTAGGAACATTGTTGGATGATGTAATGATATATTGACGTGGTGGTAGACATGATGACAACATACTGGAACTATTCTGATGAATATAATATATAATATTGCTGGTGTCTGTCCAACTAATGACATGTATGTTCCTTTGGATAAAAGCATGCTAATGGATGCCCCCCCCCCCCCTCCCCAGAATACTGCCGGGTGCCCCAGGAAGTGGGTGTGTGCCGTGGGAGTTTTACCCGATGGTACTATAGCACAGAGGCGGGCAAGTGTGAGGGCTTCATCTACGGCGGCTGCAAAGGAAACAGGAACAACTACGTCAGCGAGAAGGACTGTTCCCTCGCCTGCCACACAGTCAATGGTTAGCTGATGGCTTAACTAGCAGGTTAACTAGTTGAATTAGTTAACTAGCAGGTTATACAATTAACATGTTAAAAGCTGACCTTGTCATCTAGTGGATTAACAAGCGTGTAAACTATGAGCTTGTTAACTAGCTGGTGTAGCGGTGGCCAGCCGGTAGCTGTGCGGTGCTAATCCTCACTCTCCGACGCCTCATAGGACGTTCTGGCGAGGC
>JAODOY010000017.1:1812373-1822411 GCA_025399855.1 Forbesichthys papilliferus | reverse complement strand
TGTGTGTGTGTGTGGGGGGGGTGGGGGGTGGGGGGGGGGGGGGTACCGGCTGGCACTCTGTAGACGGACGTGTTTAAGGGACCCGTGCGCCGCCAAAGTTGTAGAGCACTCGTTTAATTTAATGACTCGGAGCCCTTTGCGGTGGGGGTCAAGGGAGGAGGAGGCAAGGGTCCGTGTTATATAGGGAGTGCTGCAGGCAAGCAATAAAGGACCCCCTTCCCCCCCCCCCCCTCCAGGCTTGAGGGAAGCCCGTGGTGGCAAGCTGCCCTCTACAGGTCTGCCAAAGGTTTGTGCCTGCTGTATTTCACTCAGAGACGTGGAGACGCGCAGCAGCTTTTATACGTCTTCATCCTCATGCTTTGTGACGACGCCCGTCCTTTCTTTGTAGCTTTTCTCTCTCCTTCCATTTCTTTACATCCAGAAGACTCAGAACACGTAGTTGGCATTACATAAGGGGGTGGATGGCACCCTGCATGGCTGGCAACGCCATTTGTGTGTGAATGTGTGTGTGAGAATGGGTGTATGTGAGGCAGTGATGTACAGCGCTTTTAATGGCCTGAAGGTTAGGAAAGCGCTATATGAATGCAGTGTATATACCATTACCATACCATTGGGTTCCCCATAACATTAACATAATGCTAAAAGCAGAAAAATATTTAGATTTGAGCTATGCAACCGTTGGCATTAATACGTGCCGACCGTTGTCAGTTAGCTTAAAAACAGATTAGCATTGAGCCAGTTATCCTGGCAGCCATGTGCTTTCCTACTTTAGCTCGTCTACCTCCTCATTGACTCTAAGTGCGATGAAATGCCAACTCGCAATCCATCCCCCCTCCCCCCAACCTCTCGGTTTTATTATTTGCATATTGGATTGAAGTTTAGAGACCTGGCTTGAACCCATGCCGCAAGTATTTCAGGCCTTTCGTATTTAGCCAACAGAAAAACCCAGGTGGGAAACATAAGACTTGCTGTGTGTCAGATGGCTTTTCATATTAAGCAAGTGCCTTTTTTTCAAGAATATTATGTTTAATGTGGGATGGCGATGTATTTACTTTGTGAGGATAGGGAATGGTGACACATTTGCAATCCTCCCAGTCTCAGTCTCATCCAGTACAAGGTCTGTTTGACACGTGCCTAAAACAGCACGTTCCTGAAATATAGATATTAAACTTTTGACACACAGATGTAGTTTTATGAGGTGAGTGTTCTAGGAGAGACCTCTATATGCACTATATGCTAGGGGTGTTCAGTGGTGATGCTAACCAGTGACGCGTCAGCAGATGGCCCGTTATTATGCAGACACACCTGCCTCTCATCAATCATAGAAATGGATCCCTGGGCTTTTTACCGTCACGTCTTGAATATGACATGCCATATGACAGCCCATTTGCTGCTTCGAGAATGGAAACACTGGTGGATGCGTCTCGCGTAACGCCGCTAAAAACGATGAGGGTGTCAAATTCTTCTTAGTTAGTGTCAGCCGCTAACCAACTGACACTAACTAATTTACTACCAGCACATCTTAATTAAGATAAAAACCTCTGAGCCGACTACCTGACTCATTAGATTGGCCTAATCCTTTCAAGTTAATTAGCTTTTTCCTCCCTGTCAAACAAGGGAGAAATATATAATGCCTGCTTGGGTAGTGAATCCCCCGCTTTTCCTCCCAACCTGGTACATCTGAAGGAATATTTAAAACCTAGTTCTAACACACAGGCTTTTACATTGGCCCATTACCCCAAAGTCTTGTACTGAAATATTTACCCTGGGGATGAGCTTCAAATTTATTCTGGTGCTCAGGAATTCATCACACATTTCTCTTCCACCGTAGAAGAAGCCTAGCTCTAGCACTGCACTGTACCGGTGTTAGGGTGTTGGAGAATGTAGCCTATGAGAAATGCCTTTGAACATATGGATGGATGAATGGATGGATGGACTGGTAGATTGATGGAATGATTGATTGATTGATTGATTGATTGATTGATGGCTGTTGTGAACGCTACAGATTGAGCCACAGACTGTTACAAGTTTGAATAATAGCCTATGTACTACAGCCAATACAATACTTCAATTATTAATTAACAAGCAATCAATGTTATCACTGCATTTGCAGAAGTGGGATGCATTTGATATCAAATATTTCACAAAATTGTTTGTTGTTTATTTTGTCTAACGCGGTTGATTGCACACATTGTCATTTAAAATTTCCCATGACCTCGTAGTTATGGAGTTGAGCCACTTGTTTACCATTATACTCTTAGGACCTACAATTGCAGTGTAAATATTACAAGAACTACAACTGACAGTGTGCCTGAGTCATCAGCATATTCATGATGAATGCATGCAGCCGTAACGTACTATTCTATCAAATGATACTAAGTTGTCTCTCTGTTCCTTTCCAGGCCATGGAACCAAAGGAGTGTTTGAGCTGCTGGCGGGTTGGAGGAGAACAAGAGAAAACCTTCCCTTCAAAGAGCGCGTGGCCGATGCTTTTGCCGATGTAATGGTGTGCTACACCATGACCAGTTCCCTCTACATCATCACCTTTGGCATGGGAGCGAGCCCCTTCACCAACATTGAATCTGTGAAGATCTTCTGCCAGAGCATGTGCGTGGCCATTCTCGTAAACTACTTCTATGTTTTCTCCTTCTACGGTTCCTGCCTGGTCTTTGCCGGGCAACTTGAGCAAAACCGCTACCACAGTGTTTTCTGCTGCAAGATTCCGTCAGTGGAGTACCTAGACCGACAGCCAACGTGGTTCAAAACCATGATGAGTGACGGCCACGACCTCTCAACGCACCACGACAGCGTCCCCTATCAGAACCACTTCATCCAGCACTTCTTGCGCGAGCACTACACAGAATGGATTACAAACACCTATGTCAAGCCCTTTGTCGTCATTTTGTATCTCATCTATGCGTCCTTCTCGTTCATGGGATGTTTACAAATCAGCGATGGATCGAACATTGTGAATTTGCTGGCCAGTAACTCTCCAAGCGTGTCCTACGCACTTACCCAGCAGAAGTACTTCAGCAACTACAGTCCGGTGATCGGGTTCTACATTTACGAACCCATTGAGTACTGGAACTCTACGGTGCAGGAGCACTTGAAGACACTGAGTCATGGCTTTAACAAGATCTCCTGGATGGACAACTTCTTCCACTACCTGCGGGTGGTGAACGTGAGTGTGTCGACGAAGGGCGACTTCATCAACATACTCAAGGGCTCTTTCTTGCGCAGTCCAGAGTACCAGCACTTCACAGAGGACATCATCTTCTCCAAGAACCGCGACAATGACGAGTACGACATCATCGCCTCGCGGATGTATCTGGTGGCGCGCACCACAGAGAAGAAGCGCGAGGAGGTTGTGGAGCTTCTGGAAAAGCTGCGCCCGCTAATGCTGATCAACAGCATTAAATTCATTGCCTTCAACCCCACTTTTGTGTTCATGGACCGTTACAGCTCTTCGGTAATCTCGCCCATACTGACTTCAGGCTTTAGCGTGTTAACCATCCTCATCCTAACCTTCTTCCTGGTCATCAACCCCTTGGGGAACTTCTGGCTCATATTGACAGTCACTTCTGTGGAGTTAGGGGTCCTGGGTTTGATGACCCTGTGGAACGTCAGCATGGATAGCATCTCAATCCTGTGCCTTATTTATACCCTCAACTTTGCCATGGATCACTGTGCTCCACACCTGTACACTTTTGTGTTGGCCACCGAGCACACGAGGACGCAGTGCATCAAGCTAGCGCTGGAGGAGCACGGGGCGGCCATCTTACAGAACGCGTCGTGCTTTGTAATCGGGATGACGCCCCTGGTGTTTGTGCCTTCCAATCTGACCTACACGCTGTTCAAATGCTCTCTCCTCACGGCAGGCTGCACAGTCCTGCATTGCTTCGTCATCCTGCCCGTCTTCCTCACCTTCTTCCCGCCGTCCAAAAAGAGACACAAGAAAAAGAAGCGGGCCAAGCGGAAAGAGCGGGAGAGGGAGCGGGAGAGGGAAAGAGAGAGGGAGGAGATCGAGTGCATCGAAGTCAGGGAGAACCCTGATCATGTGACTAACGTCTGAGTAGGTTTGCGGTTTGAGCAGTGACCTTCGGTGCATATCCGTCAGTGACTGGTGGATGAGAGGTGCTGGCCTGTCCAATGGCGAGGCACCTCTCGGGGGGCCTAGGTGGGGTCTCAGATGACCCCTGACCTCATGGAGTGAGGCAGGCACGTTTGACCACAGCCAGCAGAAGCAGCCATATTGGCCAGAGTAGAGTGCGTCGGTCATTCAAGTCCTTTAGTTTGGACAGTGTATCTCATTTGCACAACCCTCAACCTGCACATGGTCCTAAATCTGTTCAGTCGTTCTGTCACAAAGACATTTCCTTATCTTAGAATATACACCACCCTAATCTGTAAAGGAATTCCAAAACACATTAGGCTACTCCAATGGTAGACAAATGTAGATGTTCAAGTCCTATAGCCATAATCTCACAGCAAGTGAATAGATATCACTACAGTGAACTTGACTATTCACTACAATCACTATGCCTAAATTGTCTTAGAGACATATAATAAAACGTCTGATAAAATGTCTAGTCTGATTAGACTATAGAGTCAAAGATAAAAAATGAATAGACAATTTGGGGGTTAGCACCTTAGCATCCATACAATAAACCTCAAAATATTAACCACACTTTATTGGGAGGAAGACAGACATTGCATGCTTTTCTGTAATACTCCAAAACAGCTGAACAGGGCAGATGGCGTACATTGTGAATTACCTCGCATATTACTTCACGCAAGTAAACATGCCAAGGTTAATTTAAGCAGCAGAGAAATATTTCTGCTTCGGTCAGTAGAGATCAGGTATGGTCTTAAGCAATGGCCTGTGGAAATGCAATGGGCTGTGGCACATGATATACATGCATGAAGTAGATATAATACGTAACATTGGAAGGGGCTGAATGCAGTACACACCGGTGAAACCAAAAGTGAAGAATATTGTAAAAGGCTTGACTTATTATTCCCAGGTTGAAAGGAGTGGAAAGATTGCGAGTGTATGAATGTAAACTTGATGTTTACTATAAGTTACTATGGCACTGATAATTATAAGGCTTAAATGTGATTTAAATGCTAGCTACAGAGATGGACTTGTCTCTGTAATTTAATAAAAGAATCAGTGCCAAATATATAGATATGTTTGTTGACTGTTTTTACAAAAAAGAAAAAACATTACTCTGTAAATGGTTTCAACCAAACAAAAACAAAAACTAAAACACAAAACATATAAAAAAAAATTCTAAATCTCAAACGTTGCTAGCATTATATTTTAGTGTCGCAGAAAAGAAACAATGGAACAGCTAATAAAAGTAGACCCTTCATATAAAACCAAGGCATATCTCAATGTCACTGGGGCAGGTGGGGGGGGGGGGGCATAGGGCGCAATACAACAGCGTGTTCTGGTGATCTGTAGACCTGGAGCTGAGTTTGTCCCTATAGCAGAGATCCCTGTGCCAATACATAACAAATAACTAATAAGAATAAATGTTTTTTCCCCAGGGGGTAAACAGTGTTATATAGAGGACACTTGATAAGAATTTCTCAAGGTTGGCCATCCTGGCAGATAGTAATCTCTCTGACCTCTAGTCTATCAGACAGTGCTCACCAGGCCAATGTGATAGTGAGGTCCCACATGTGAGCAGATGTGGCTGATTGCTGACTGGTCAATAACTGCCTGTTTCAGAGTTTTCAGAGCTTAACAGCTTTTCTCAAGGAGGTTGAATGTTAGAAGGACGCACAAAATTAAGTGGTGTTCTCAAGTCTGCCACATGCAACACCTCCCACATAATAACAAGTTATTTTCCACTCTACTGCACTTGTAGGTGTATAAAAAAAAGAACGGTAAGAAATAGATTAAAATGTGTGTTCCCCTTTTGCTCGGCTATCCTGGAGTTCAGGCTCCATTTGTTATTAGATACAGCGCAACACAGAGCGGCCAGCGAACAAAACAGGAATGAAAGAAATAAGAATGTTAGGCAGGAAAGCAATCGCATAATGTTTCTTCAGTGTTTTTAGGGTTTCATTTAAATTCCATTGGTTTTCTGTGCATGACCAGAGAAGCACTAGAGGCATGTGATCCAGGTGTGCTCAGATATACCCATGTACTACCAGCCAGCCACTCACATCAACTTTGCATACTTATTCAGAGGG
This sequence comes from Forbesichthys papilliferus, assembly GCA_025399855.1. Taxonomy (NCBI): domain Eukaryota; kingdom Metazoa; phylum Chordata; class Actinopteri; order Percopsiformes; family Amblyopsidae; genus Forbesichthys; species Forbesichthys papilliferus. The sequence goes on along the minus strand of JAODOY010000017.1, from coordinate 1,816,207 downwards.
TTCTAATTTCATCTGCAGGTTATAGGTTGAAGACAACAGAAGACCCTCAACATGTCCTATGCCTTGTGCATACATTTAAACATCCTTGATATATATGGGGCATAGCAGATATAACTATAGGTGAGGGTGTTAGGTTTGCACATAGAATAATCAAACTGGACCAAATGTCAGAGAAAGGTTTGTGCAAGAAATGTATAACTTAATGTTATCTTTGTTATGACATTGTATGTAACAAGGTGAGAAAAGTGGTATGAAAGAAAAGCTAATTCATTGTTGACATGTACTTGGCTAAGCATGTAAAGCATCCTTTTCATGCTGTTTGTGATAATATTTGTCCATAGCTATCTTAACACACGTTGGAAAAAGTACTAATTGATTGTATGGAGTTCATAATTATTTTCACGTGTTACAAGCGAAAACGTCACAGTTGATCAACTATACGTAGGCCGACTGAGAAATGAGTGTAGGGAGTATTGCAGTAGGTGAAGCTGCCTTCACCATATTTTGTAAGAGCCATGTCACATATGTATAGTAAGGCGGCATGAAAATTATGAATGGGAAATAAATGCAAAACTGAAATCATTTATACCCCTAAAGAGACTGTGTATGCACGGCACTGTATTGTACGTATGCATGTATTTATTTTTTGTACAAAGTCTACGTTTTTTTATTTTTGCTCTGCTGTAGTGACATATGTTTGTCGTTTTGATGAATATTCTGTAACACCATGTGCTGCAAAATAACACATTTAGTCATGTTGCAAAACAAAAGCCAGAGGATTATATTCTCATGTGTAAAATAACTGTAATTACTATTTTCTATATTTTATAAGAAAAAGTTAATATCTATTATAGAAAGTTTTTTTTTTATGACAGCATTTTCTAAAGAAAGATAGTAAAAAATAAATAAAAGAACGAAGTAGGCCAGTAATAAACAGTGGAACGTTAAACGTATAGATCGTATTCCTTGCACACTGCAGTGTCTATGTTTGTTGATGATCTCACAGATACTGGGGCCAGGGTTTTATTTATTGTTAGCTTTTATTGTCTATTTCTACATAGAAATACTTACCAGCCTCTTTTGTACAATAAAACACATCAAACATGCTTGAAAATGAACATCTATACCAACATAGGCAAACAAATAGAATATGAATGAAATGTTCATTGCTTTACTGAAATACATCTTAAATAAGACTTAACATCAAATGCTTAATGGCAAATATTTTAAGATTACAATGCAAATACAATATGATTCATGGGGATTGTTAGTCTTCGACCCCACCATCCCTGTATTTTGACATAGAACAGTCATGTTCACAGTATTTAATATTCAGCTTAACATGCTGAAATCATTCCTGGGTTCTAAGAAACCTTTTAAATAAGTAATATTTGCAAAAGAAACAACTGTTACTCCCCTTGATATAACTGATTTTAATTTGTACCAATTTGCTATCTTACCACGCACCATGTGAAACCTTATTCCAAAACAGATATAGAAACCAGATAAACAATGTTTTGAAATACATAATGTTATTCAAAATGTATCTAGTTTCCCCAAGTTTAATGTTTCTAAGGTAACCAATTTTAACACATATCCTTGACTCAAAATATATGTAAACTTATACAATTAAAAATGTGTCCTCCTTTGAAGTCAGAATAATATGCATCAAATTTATTTAGCCCGCACCTCTCTTCCAAGATGATAATCATGACAGTCCTTATTATTTTGTCTGCCCAGGCCCGTTTAATCTTTCACAGGGCTGTTATAACTTAAATGTACACGCTATATTGTGATACAGTTAAGTAGTTGTTACTGTTCTTGGAACAACACAAGGTTAACACTGAATGTGAGACAATGTGACCTGAGGAAAAACACTATTTTGATGTGAGTTTGTCAACAGTAACATAACCACTAGTTTCTGTAATATTATTACTATGTTCAGTAACTAGTAACCAAAGCAGTAATAACATTACAATTACTAATCCAAGTAACTAATAGTTACTGTGCAGATATGAGATTTCTGGTCCTAGCAAACTAATGTAGGCTAATTGAACCAACCTGTCAATCATCTGGTTTGAGAGGCTGCAATGTTTTCACTGTGGCTGATTGTTGGCTCCTAAGATGAATTATTGTTCCAATAAAGAGGTTTCAATTATAAAATGAGGTGGCTACACAGGTTGTCATTTTTTGGAAAGGGCAAGGCAGGGTAGTGATAAGTTAAGTAATATTATTACCTATTGAAGGAGTAATAAGTAACTACTAACTTATTACAATTCCTGAGTAACTTGCCAAACACTGCACACAACGCAACGCAATGTTGTTATGTAATACCCAATTTATGTGTAATATGCTGTATAGTACATGGAACATCTTTTTCATCAACAGCCTCTGAGCAAAAATAACACTTATTGTTAGTCATCCATCTAGTGTGTCACATAAGCAGGCCACAGAATATGCTCATATTGCAGTTAGGTGGCATTGAGTTCTGCCATTTTCCATAAAGCACCAATGTTCTGCTGAAGGTAATGATAATCATTTCATGCCAGGCCACAGAAAAGGGACATTTTCTCATTTACTGATTATTTTGCTCAGAGTCTATCTGATCAAACAATAAACATTTGAAATTTGGATTACAATGTGCTTATAATAACTTAGGTATACATTTAGAGATGTTGATTTGCTGATTGCTTTTAGATCCTGTTAATAAATGGAAAAGAAATCACTGAAATTATCAAGGCATGAATGATATATGGTCTGGGGCAGTCCAATTAGTATTTGCTCACGCCATCAACTTCAAAATGAGAACCCACTGAGCTGACCTTGTGAAGTTGGGGCTAACCCCTACTGTAACTGCACTCAGAGGAACTGTTTGGATTATATCGTTTTTCCAACATAAATGTTCAATATACACCAGGGGAAATATCTTACCAGAACCTATACACAGTTACCCTCAAAGAGTTTCAGAATTAATTAATATGAAATTTGACATGCACCCATGCTCGTAATGAGGCACTTGTGACATATTGTACAACTGCATGTTTAAGTCTAATATGCAGCTTCTGTTCGCTCCTGTAATTTATATATTAGGATTTTGGACCATGACGCGTTTGACCTATCATCACTAACAGGAAACACCTCAATATCTTTTTTTTTTTTGAGGGGGGGGGGGGGTTGTGTTGTCAGGGGATAACCACACCTCCATGACAATTTATTTTTCAGCTTTTAGTATACAAAGAAGTTAATTATCAGAGTTTTGTTCAGTTTGTCTTTCAGACATGTGGCACATATCTCACATCCAGTAATATGGTCTATTACTTGGTCTGAGATACATGGTGATGTTCTTCAGGTAGGGTAATCTTGCTGTAATATGTTGGGACAAATATGTTTAGTGTTTACTCAGATACACTATGAAAAGTCCATTGCTTGGATGGTTTAGTGTTAATAAGTAGCTTGGAAGTGTCAGACGCTGTTTATAGATGCTGTTCGTGATATGAAACAGTGAAAAAATATTGTATTTGTCAAAATTAGTTTTTGCTTGATTCAGTCAGTTAGACTAGAGGACAGGTGATGTCAGGCTTGACAAATGCCTACACCCTATGGATGGTGTTCATGTCATCCGAAATGCCTTTTTTAAATTTACAGCAGTTAACACACAATCAAAATCCCGTATTTAAGATCTTCGCCCTTAAACTGACGGCCAACACTTTAAGGAACTGTATACTGTTCACATCCACTCAGCCGTTACACTAAGCTCTGGCAAGTCAAGTCAATTTTATTTATATAGCCCTTAATCACATTGCAGTCTCAAAGGGCTTTACAACCTACATTTCA
>JAODOY010000017.1:1778250-1812273 GCA_025399855.1 Forbesichthys papilliferus | reverse complement strand
CAGGTGTGTTGGAGCAGGGAGACATCTAAAACATGCAGGGCTGTGGCTCTCCAGGACCAGGGTTCCCTACCCCTGCTGTAGAGATTATTTACACAAACAAACAATCATGCTACAATGCTCTTGTCTTCTACGTAACAATAAGGCATAAAAGACAGGCATGTTTTTTGGTTTGGTGTAAACCTTACTGTAGAGAGATAATTGTGAGAACCTGCAAATGTAACCAATTCTGTATCCTATTGTCCACCAATGAAGTGAAACGGCATTGTTTGGTACTATGGTGGGTCGTTAGCAATACCTGTGAACACTAACAGAAGAGATCTAGCCAGACTCAAAACAAGTGGTGGAACTGAGCTACCTGCTATTGACCCCATACACCCAGATGGGGGGGTGACACCAAAGAGGAGCTTCTCTCCTGCAAGTATGTTTGGTATGTGTCGCTGTGGGTGCGGTTAAGGTAGTGACTCTCCACAAGGGTGTGTGCTTGACAATGAAATCTGATCAAAGTGCTGTCTTAAAAAAACATCCAATCCCAAATCAAAAGTAATCAAGAATTGTACATTATGTGGTTGTAGGGAGCAGGATAGAGCAAACGTGAGTCTCTGGGAGCATTCAGTAGACTGAATATTTGCTATGCATCTACAATCATTTTGGGCACGTGTAGAGCTGAATCACAACGATCTACAGCAGTGAAGCTCAAATGATCCCTTTACTGTGTTGTTGAACTCCTGCCTGTGTTGTAACCTGGCGTTCAGTAAACACTACACACTGAACATGAAATTGAATATTGATCCCAATTATGATTTTGGCTTCTCACAATTAAATGAACATGATCAACTTTGATATTAACAAAACACGGCTACATATAAAATCAAGCAGTTCTTAAAGATACAGCTAGCCACCAGGGGGGATTTGGCAGAAATGTAATGACCGGTCTTCGCTTGTCTCTCACGCCAGAAAATTTTGACAGGTTGGTGTTTCTTGCAAGAAACCTGTAAAGACGATGTTGTTTTTGATGATTTGTTTTAATTTGTGAGTATTCTGTTTTTAATTAGCATATATTTTGGGTACAATTTTATTTATATGTGGTATGTGGTAGATTATGTACTTTAAGAACCGCTATTATTTTGATGCAAAGATTTGCACATTATCAGGAATGTAGCACAATATCAAAGTGAAGAAGTCTGTGTATTTAAATGTATATTGCAAGATAAATAGGTTGTCCCTAAAATCAATCCATAAAAGGTGACAAATAATTGTTGTCTCAATACTGATCAACATCCTCGTAATTATAATTGTGTCTATAATTGTGTAGCCCTAGAACAATGTGTCAGACAGCTGTGGGAGGGTCATGTGTGTGTGTGTTAAATTTTGCTGTAACATTGGTTTCCAAGTACACAAAGGCAATATCTGACACAAACTGAGAAGTGTAACGTTTATCACATTATAGGAGCATAGAGTAAAAGCAAAACATTAAAATAAAAACATTTGTTTGACTCACGGCGATTTCCCTACAGGCAGACATCGAGATTCCAGTGCCTTCTATTTGTTTCAGTGCATATTCTTTTTCATCCTTCCTGTGGAGTTTCAAAGAAAGAATAAACAGAATGGACATTGGATGACAATTCATTTCTATTTGTGTTTAACATTGTTAGTGCACCACACAGAATGTAGGTTAATAGGGTGGTGATGAGAGCAATTCAAAGGAACCATAAGAGACACGGGATGGTCGGCTGTCAATGATCAGGGAACAGAGGAATCGCTGCTATTAGCAATACAAGCTGAGCATTTCCTCTCTCCTGAGCCTGCAACACAAGCTCTACATTGAAACGACATGCCTACTTAATACACATTAGCATTGTGATTTAGCCCATGCCCTTGTGGAGCCTTCGCTACTACATAAAAAGGTTATAACAAGTGAAACATGAGCCTCGATGCAAGACTGATCATGTTCAGGACACTGCACTGCAGACAACTATTGATTATTTGAGATAAGTGATGTTTCGGTACTGTAGATAACTTGGCCTGAGACCTACAGAAGTATGGAGAGGATTAAGTGGAAATACAGCATATTCCACTCACAACTGTGGCGAGAGGGCCAAGATTAAAATGTGAAGAGAGTCAGACATTATCTAATAATACGCTCATTATGCAAGCAGCTCTCGTGTATCAAACATGTCCTGGTGGTTCTCGGATCAAATCCATCTCCCACCTAATTTACGATGAGGGGTGGCCATTCATTAACAGACATTTCAAATCCCCATTGAGCTCCATAGACGGTACACAATTCTTACCAACATCTGGCCTATGAACGTCATATTTACAAAACATAAATGTAGTCTAAAGCAAATTCAAATAATTTACTGACCCAGTGTCACTACCATATAGTTAAAAGTACAAAACACATAGGGTTGGCACCTAATACAGGAGGATGTCAAATGTATCAACACAAATCCACATGGAATAAAAAGAAATGCAAATGCAGTGGTTAAACAAGATCTCCACACCACAGGACACATGGTGGTTACATTTACGTCCCTAATTTTCACTTTTTTTGCAGTGAAAACCTGCCCTGCAAGCAAGTTACTGATTTTCAAAAATGTGTAAGCTTCTCTATAATGTTTTTCTACTTCTCATTGCTTTGCCAAGTGAATAAACATTTAGTGAATGCTATAAAATAAAACACTTTAAATAAGGCTCCTTCCAAATAAGATATATATCATATCACAACAGTTAGTTTTCAATAGTTAAAACCCTATATTCTACTTATCCATGATTTTTTTCATGCATGTCATGATTTTCACATTAATCAAATTTGATCTGGCTATTAAATAATCGCCTATGAACTATCTAGCAGTAATTTAAGTAAAGATTAACGTTCCCTTACAAATTACAGTGATAATTCCTAGAATGTCCATATAGCTAGCACTTGACTAGGCCCAACATTGGTTGCATTCCTGTTACAGCGATACCTTCAAGTCAAAATAAGTCCGTATGTCTGTGAAGAATGGCTATTATTGTGATGTGAGCGAATATAATGTAGTATGGACCCAGTATGTGTTGTTACATTGTTAAATTTTTCATGTTAAAAATGTGTCCAGTGTACTATAGCGGACGTGTTATTATTCTTGGCTATTAGAATATGCATGTTAATATTGCCTAACGTGAAAGATAAACACAAAACTGCTTGACTAAAAAAAAGTTTTGCGTAACGTAAGATCACGACATATAAAAAGAATTGCTTCGGAATAACACGAACATAAAGTAGCCTACCGCGACAATGCGTACGATTTCACAATTATAATTCTATTGCAAACTGTATTCAATCGCACGAATAGTCTGTCAAAAAATAAACACGACCACGGTGTTGTTTTGGGGGAGGACCGATGTGAGTGAGCGAGTGCGTACATGAAAACAAAAACAGACACACGGGTAACCTTACGGGAGGTTCAAATCAATTCCCTGTTCAAGACACAAAAGGAATGCGTGCAAAAAATATTTTTTGCGATCATCTTTTCAGTAAACAATAGCGTTCACAGTATCTTACCCGTCTTTGCGCTTAGCTTTATAAACGTGCCCGTAGGTGCCTCGACCCACTTTGCAACCTTCATATTCGAAAAGATCTTCTACTCGCTCTCTCTCGGCCGCGAGCTTTGTTTTGAAGTCGTAATCCATTTTAACCCATAAATACGTCTTAATTTACAATAAAATAAAATATTAATTATTACATGCATTAATTAAATAATCTGGCCGCTTTATTCCCCCACCATTTCCTTGTTTGGGATTTTGGTCTGCTCCGCTTAATGTTCACTGGCTCGTTGACGTTTCTAATTGGCACGCAAAGCTTGCTGGGGAAGGTAGTTTCGTATAAAATACCAGCTCAATTCATAGTTATGTAAGTAAAGGCTTTCACAAACTACAACCCGCGTTTTGTGCTGCAGTTTCTGCACTTTGCGTACCCATGAAAAAGCAGGATATGTGGTTTGCATGTCATGTAGGCTATTTTTATTTTATACCCAAACTATTTAGGTCAAAACTAGCTGCTTTATTTTTTCCTCGGTAGGCTAGTTGATCTTATATGAAGATGACAATTCATACACACTTCATACAATGCTGTTGGATCTTTCTTTCTTTCTTTCTTTTTTTCCTTTATTGAAATTTTCTAGATCTAATTTCTAGAAGTGTCTGCTATTAACCGTCCACTAACTCTGTTGTCAAAATTGGCATGCGATGTGCAAGTGCGTTTTATACTGCTACAATTCTTCAATGATGGTTTAATAAACTTGCAGAGAATTTCTAGGCACATTTAGGCATGCATCAAAAAAGATAGTGCTGTAAATCTATCGTCAACCCTTTCCCACGTTGACAGTTTTTCTAACTAATCATAGGTTTGCAAGCAAGATCCTACCGATCTGGTTGGTTTAATGACAAGTGACGTAACAGGCCTGGTAAATAAAACTTCAACGCTCCCCCTCATTCAGCGCTCTACACAGTATGGCCGGCGATATTAGCTAGCACTCGCTAACGGTATTCTCTGTAAAAGGGAAGACGGCAAAACCAAGAAATAACACCTGGATTGTCTAAGGACTGTACTTAATAAATTATATTGATCAAGCAAGGACTTAAGTAAATCAACGTAACCGACGTTTATTTTCTGTTGTTGGGGTCTGTTGTCTCACGATGGAAGAGAACGGTGCACACTTCTTTGAGGGTACTGAGAAGCTACTGGAGGTGTGGTTCTCCCGGCAAGATGAGACCAAAGGTACCGGGGACCTCCGCATTATACCAAGGTTTGTGATCGCCATGCATCCTTTTTATTAAGAGTAGTTCACTTTGTTGTGTCGTCCCCCCCCCGCCTTCTGCACGTCGATTGGCATGTCACGCTCTGTTGGACGTAACATTCTTCACGTTTGTTATAATACTAATAGAAGCATAAATGAGTCGGTATTACATAACATGTCAACCTGTTGGTTCGAACCCCTTCCATACTTGTTTTAATATAATTCGTCTTTGCACAGCTCCAGAAAACGTTTATTATAGGAGCCATATAGAGAGAGCCAACATCGTCACTCTAAAATGGCCTTCCCCCTCACTTGGTAGCTGAGTCATTCATTCTCGTCTACCGTAATTCTCCCGTTCAGTCTGTTAAGACCACGTTAGCCATAGTTACCCGAGGTTCAAAAGCGCAAAGCATTGCTTGCAATGACAGCTAACGTTGGTGTGGCCAAATGAAAGTCAGAGCTAGTGACTTTTTAAATTATCACATTTAAAGCACAGACCCGCATGTTTCACAGCGCTGCTTTACGGCCACATTTCAATCTGCATGTGTTGTACAATCGACGCGATTTTGTTTTATACTGCACGGTAACTACGCGGTCTGGCCTTCTAAATCCACGCGCACGCCACATTAGCCCTCCTTTTTTGTAATAATTAAGAAAGTATGTAATCGGGCAAATGTATAAATGGGTCGGATTGATCTCGAAATAAGTAATGTATTAATTTTATAACAATATATGCGTTTTTACTTAACTATTCTTCCTGCGTCATGCTAGTGCTAGGGCCTATTCAAGAAACGTGGTCATTACCGCGTGCTCGTTATGTCAAGAGATGATTATGATGATGGACTGATACAATTACTAATATAATGTTATTTAAACTGAGTATTCTGTCCATTGTAATCACTCAACCATTTTACTGAAATAGTGCAAGCTTTGGGATGGCCAAAGCGCTACTTGGCATGAATGAACAATTGTAACATGTCTAACTAAAAACGCATGTGCATACACTGGAAAAGGTGCTCGTTTTTCTTTTTTTTTCTGGTAAGAACATTGGGATTTATTTTCAAGTTGTCATACATTTCCGACACGATTGCAGGTCCTCGCTCACACAGACGTCATGGTGTCTGATTGTCGGGTCTTTTGAGGCATTTTTAACATAAACCAGTAAGATTATGTAGTAGCGTTGTAGCCTATCTGGCTGTGTGGGAAAAGTGTCTACAATGTCTGGTACCCGCGATTGGTTGCCCCCAAACTTGGCTACCGATATTACAGATCGTGAGGCTTGTCTCCTGTTGCTTATTAGATGTTATCAGAAATAGGGATCGACAACAAGCTGCAAGCATCATTTTACATTCAGTCGGTTTTAGTAAAGCTGTGGCCAGTAAGGACTAGCATTCATCTTCAGCCGGGCAATATTAACGCTCAGAGGCCGTGTCTTGATTAAGGCCTGCTGGCACATATCCAATGTCCAAATAAGTCCACAGGGGCATCAGATTCAAATGGGATCTTGTTTATTTGCCTTCTGCACTGGGTGTCTACACGTCTCAGATCTAGCTATGACATTTTTAACTCATACAATAGACATTCACTTTCAGCACTCGTGTCTTATCTGTCAACTGTGTAAAAATATATTTGTCAGGCACCTAAAGTGTTAAGCAAGCACCCCCCCCTTCCCCACCCCCACCTTTTCAATAGACCATCTGTATTGGAAACTAGGATGTGGTTGTTCTGACTGTTAATTCTCGAGTTTAATATGATTGTTACTTGAATGAAGTCTCCATAACCAGAAATGTCGTATCTTAAATGGGAGCGTAACCAGAGCTGTGGCCTGGAGCTGGTATGTTGTTACACTAGTGTTCCAACATTTGACAGGTGCATCAATATGCCGTGATGCTCAGCATGATGGCTCCTGTACTAAACCCTCAATGCATAATCCACATCTTTATATTTACAAAGTGATTCCAGCTGGCTGCTTTCTAGAAGTTGTCAGTTCCATTTGAGTGCTTCCAGAAAGTGCAAAGGTCTTCATTTTGATGTAGCCATCACTGGCTTGTAAACGCGACCGCTACAATTCACGCACCTCTGCCTCATCTTGCCGGGGTGGCTTGTGCAACACTCGCCACTAGTGCATTCCATATTGAGCAGGCATGGCGCTCTTCACTGTTGCTCCGCCAGTCTCTTCTCTGCTCCGTAATGGGCATGCGCTATGCTAGCAGTCCAGGCTGCCCTTCCAAGGTTGTAGTGGGAACCTGATGTGGCTGCTACTACATTGCAGCTGTCCTTGAGTAGAGACTGCTGCAATGAAGGGGGAGGTGGCGCAGAGTCTCTCAATCACTCACACACACACACTGCCTGCCTGTTGTTAAGCAGAGAAATAGTCTGTCTGTATTGCCTGCTGCTGTCACTGTGTCCCATGGAGAACCATGCACGTCTACATTGACACAGACAAGAGCAGAATATTCAAGCTTAATTATGTTTTTTTTTCTAAACTACTCAATTTGCTCCCAAAAGTAAATTGTGCCATATGTTTTATTAAAAGCTTGCATAATTTGAATAGTTTGTTGTATCCGGTTAGCGCCACGGCTTCTCTGCATTCACATCACATGCCTGAAGTTTTGTCTACAGCTATTTTAGGAAGCAAGAATGTGTTCCTGGTGAACTACCACCTTATTCAACACTTGTTCGTTGGTGCTTATGTAATATACTGTACAGCTTGCCAAAACTCTTTTTTTTTCCCTTTTCTTGGATAGTATGCAGGTGCGCTGTAGTATGCTGCTAACTGTTGCCTTTTACTTTGCTAATGTTCAGGTTTGAGTGGGACAAACTCCTGGAGAATGTGCATTGTTTGATCATAAGTGTGACGAAGACCGACAAGCAGGAAGCTTATATACTCAGGTGAGCACCCCATCCTTGCATGTTCTGCCATGGTCTGACAAGGCACACTAGAAGGCTGCACCCCCCCCCCCCCTTATGTGGCTAAAAGGTCCATACTGGTTCAGGGTCATGGGCTGGCTTCCACTGTCTATGTAGTTTTAATTTGTGCACATGTATTGCACAAACGCTGTACATTTTAAGCTTCTAGCGTCCAATAGTAGGCCATGTTAATTAGAATGTGAAGCTGGTATCCCCCTAACAATACTTGGTAACTTGTCATGTCGTTCCAGTGTCACGGCCTTTAGCGATCTGTTGTGAAATGGGTACTAGACGGGTACAGATCGAGTCAGACATTGTAAGATGATACACTTTTCAGAGAATATGTCCTCTAGCTGCCTGGTCTGCCTGTGCATGCTGAAACTAACATTCCAGTGTTTCTACACGGTTCTGGCTCTGTAAATAAGAACATAATGTGGTGCAGACCGCACACAATATCCTAGCCTTCTCAATGCGTTTCCAGTGTGTGGAACAGAGCTTCTGAGGGAGCGGTCTATTGCACTGAAGGGAGGTGTTTTTCATAGTTACCTTCCAACAATCTTTCTCCAGAATCCCTGACTTGACCTTTTAAGATGCACTGTACATCCAATTGTCAATGCTGGTGTAGTGGCTAGCATGCAAGGCATGGCTGGCTGCTTACAGTACAATACTAACTTAAAGTTAGGGCTGGGCGATTAACCGAAACTAGGGCGGTGCGATAAAACTATGTATCGTGTGGCTATAGAAAAACATAATTTACGTCATTTGGTGTCTGTCTGTATTTTGGGCAAATTCATCTTGTTGGCTTTTTACTGACGAAGCTTTTATTGCACTTCCAGTAACGTGTAGTTTTCGTCAGCTCTCCCAACTCTCCAGCGCTGTCTCTTTCCCTCGCTGAGCTCCGTGTGTGGCGTGAGCCCTGCCTGCCCCGCAGTGGAGCGGAGTAGCAGCTTGTGATCAGAGAAACATTGGTGAGGCAGATTCATATCTTATGATTGAAGTTTAACCTGCCAGCCTACAAGATGTATATTGCGTGGTGAATCGCTAGTGCTACTGCTGCAAAGTAAACAAATTGCGCTAGCTAGCTATCTGGCAAAACGCATGGACATTATGTTCATGACCTATAGGTTAAGACTATTAAGATGTTTGCTTAAATGGCATACCTCTGTATTTTGTTTCCATGTCTGGCAAATTACTAGATTATCCCATCTGCCCTCCTCCACATGCGCAATGTGTTATTTAATAGTTTGTTATGTATCGTTGTCGGATATATCAGGTCCCGACATATTTGTTGGGACCTGGACACAGGACACTCTTGAAATCGTGACAATCCCAGGCACAGCAATACTACTGAGAAAAACGCTGCGGTTTTACTATCAATAGTAATCACGACGACAGACGTAAATCGAATGTAAACTTCGCGTCTCTGGCTCGTATCAGAGCAGAACAGACTCCTATGTGCATGACAGACAACTAGCTATATAAAACAAGGTGGTTTACTTTTAATCTATGTAGGTCTTCTACAGCTTTACAGATGGCACAGTACTACCGGGTAATAACACAGCAGGGTAAGTACATAAATGACTGTCAATGTAATAATTCTGACTCCTGGATCTTTTATTATTTAATGTGTTAGCCCTTTGCTAGCAAAACTAAATGGTCCTGCTCTCAAGTAAAAACTAAACTGTTAACTACCGCGTGTGTAGTCACGTGACTCTACCCCATCCACATGGCTGCATGGAAGCAAATGGAGAACTCAAATGAAAAATAATTGCTCAGTAATCGAGGTACGAGGTTCAATTAATTGTGATTTAGATTTTCGGTAATATTGTCCAGCCCTACTTAAAGTGCAGATGGTTTGCTTCCTCTTGCATGCCAACTGACTAGTGGTTAGGCCTAGACTATGGGTAGAGAAAAGGTGTTTATACCATGGCACACACTGTAAATGTTACTGACACTGCATTCTGATTCCACATCATGTACTCTGTACTTCTCACTTGATTAACCAAAAATGGGCATACTTCAGTATGCCTGGTTATTTTATATATGAACAGTTTGCTTTGAGGCTTTCCTCAGAAGGGCTATGTTGTATTGCATATACACTTTGTGCTTGCCTTGTCACTCACCCCTAATGTGTTTGGTACAGGAAATTCTCTTTTTAACTAATTTGTTCCAATCTTAAATTGGTTAATATTGTCTGTCTTGACCAACAATGGCAGTACTCCCCAAAGCACTTTGCCTGAACTTATAATGGTGTAGAATATGCTACGGTGTTTTAAATTCTCTGCCTGTTATGTGGTCGCAGAATGGAGCAGCAAGCAGTCTGAAGTCAGGTGCCTGACTTTTCCATCGTGTTGCGTTTATTCTCAGTCTAAGTTTATTAGTTTAAAGGCTCCTAATTCACAGAGGCTCCCAGTGAAATGACCGTTCCATAGTTTGGCATGCCATGGACGTGATCTACTGTACAAGACTAAATATGAGAACATAACAATTTGTGCCTGAGATTTTAACGAGGCTCATCTCACTTTCATGTCCTTTTTTATGTGAAATGGTGTTTTTTTTTTCTGGGAAAGCATACTCTAACTGATGGCTCAATGTCTTTCATTTACTATTTTAACAGTTATCTTGTGCTCTCTTCTTTTTGTACAGTGAGAGTAGCATGTTTGTCTCCAAGAGACGTTTCATTTTGAAGACATGTGGAACCACCCTCTTACTGCAAGCACTGGTGCCTCTGCTGGAACTCGCCAGGGAGTACTGTGGCTTTGATGCCATCGAGGTGAGGAATGCAATGTTTATAGCCCAAATGTCTGTACATCCACACGGCCAGTGACAGCCTGCTCCTTCATTTCAATGAGCACCAGGGCGACAATTTGAGCCTGACATTTTGTCGAGATTCCCTTGGGTCACATAGGATACGCGTTACATGGGAATACGTTCTTCTATAAATCCTGTGAATGGATATAAATTGGAGTGGGCAGGACAGGAATAATAAAATCATAGGCAATTTTTATATTGATTGAACAGTTAAATGAAGAAATCGCCCTGTGCCACAAATTCAATTATCTCCTTTAGTGCAGTACCAAACTATTTATTATTATTATTATTATTATTATTATTAGGCAATTTAAGCAGATTACAAAATTATCAATGATATAGGAATCCATAGGGTCCAAAATGAACTTTTTGAGTTACCGGTCAAGGTAGCTGGTATATCAAATAATCCACCCTCCAAATCAACATATTTATGTAACCGGTGACATTGACTAATCGTCCCAGCACCATTTCAGCGCAACATGTATCATGACCAACTGACGGAGTGCTAGTGGGCAGGGTGGATATAATCAATCAAATCACAGCCCTTCCGTGACGTGGTGTAGCAACTAGAAGAGTTAAGGTGTTCATCTGACGCCCCTTCAGCTTTTTGGCAAGTAAAAACGGAGGAGCAACTGCAAGCTTGTTAATTTACTGGGACATGCATTCAGACAAAGTGAATAGCGGAGGCAGGCTTTCACGGTTGCAAATATAAAAAATTCCACTGGCCACTCGGGGCACAAAGCCAGTAATCATTTGGCCAAAATTACTAGTTGGTGGCCAAATTTTTGCATGCATTTTTACAGAGTAACAAATTCAACTGTTATAGGAAATTGGTTTATTTTATTTATCTTTAAATTTAAATCTCAACATTTTATAGGCTTAATTTGTATTGTTACCCCTCCACATATTTCTACACTTGTAATATAATTTTTCCACGTTTGGTAGGCTATAGAATATCACATAATGGTTAATGGTCTATATTATTGCTGCAAAATTTATATCACAATATACTTAATAATTTCAGTCGATACGGTATAATTCCGACATCGATATGAACAATAACAGCCTTTATATTTAATATAAAATGCTTGCACCCACAATGGAGTACTTCTGAAAAAAGCATTTGCCAAGTCTATGAAACCTCATATGAAACTATAAAATGTTTGAAATTAAAAGCATACAAATTAATGTTCACCTTTTAGCAAGTGTCAGTAACATTCTGGTGTGCGTGTGACTAAGCACTGTGGTCCCATGAATTAGACGTTTCACAGAAGACACTTACAGACTGTGTAAAATGATTTGGCACCTAAAAACGGCCCATACGGCTTTGAACTGGCTGTAGTGCGAGTTGTAGTTTCTATTCTGTTAACCTTGAATACAGCTGGCAGGGCTACACTGACTTTATTCCCAAGGAGACCACATGCTCCTAAGTTAAAACTATTAGGAGCGCAGCCAAAAATATGGGAGCAAAGTCAAAATTAAAACCAAGTATAACCGTTATGCAATTATTCACCTTTTAGTATTTTGTTTTCATTGCATGTTTATCTCTAAAGTATTGTCTGAATGGCTTGGTTTTTGACTAAGGAGAGAATATTAGGTTTGACCCATTATAAAATATCTGCTGAAGTAGATTTGCTTGTGACATGGTCATATAGGTATATTGTATTTTTTTTCCCCATTTCATGTAAAAACGTCTCTATTTAATGTGGAGGTTTTCAAGGTAGAGAAGGACAACCAACATAACTAGGGTATATTAGAATATAGAAATTTGAGCAAAACTAATTTTGAATGAAATAATTTTATTTAAAGTTATGGTATACAGATATATTCTTAGGACTTCCTATTTAGTAAAATTATACATAGTTTCATATGGAAAATAATCTGAGATCGTAATATTGTGACGGCATACAATGTAGCTTCACGTGAGAGTACGGTAAACACAGGTCTTTACCGTAATTGCACAAACACGCAGCACAGTTTTACCTAACCATATGAACCCGTCATTCTAACCATACGAGCATGTATCGTTCGCCGGCATTTTTTCCACCAGTTTTGCTAGTGTCTTGCCTGTTAGCTTTAGCTAGCTGTAATGACGAGGTAGCTACCCGGTAATATGGGAGTGTGTTTGTGTTCAGCTCCGAGACCCGATTTGAACAGCTGAACACACTTTTCAACTCGCATGGATGGAGTGTAGTTATGGTAACAATAAACAGTTTACCCTGACCCTGTTGGAAGTGCAACCACGTTGGGAACAGGTATAAAGTGCGCGCCGCACGTTTGTCCTTGTGCACAGGGATTTTATAACAATGCGCAACTGAGCCCTGCGAGCTGACTGCTGCGCCCGTCATTGAGTGACAAATGTATAGCTTATCGGAAATTAGTTAAAACCGTTATCAAAAAAGTTTATATCGCGATAGATATCGTTATTGAATTATTGTCCATCCCTAGTATATATGAATAAATTGTATCCCCTCAACTCTATTTGCTCATGTTTTAGAATACTTGAAACCATACGCACTGATTCAACTTAGGCTTTTAACATTAGTCTAGCATGTTTGGGACAGTGAGGCTTTACAATCATGAATAGGCTTTAACGTGCATGCTGACAATAATTCAGACGAGCAATATGCTATGAATAATAGTTGTATAAAGTTTATTATAGCTACGTTAGATCGAGCGAATTCTGGGACAAGTCTAAAAAATCAATGTACACATTTTTACTCCGGAATCCACCTGGCCTTTAGCGAAACTACTACTACAGCGGAGGTCCTGCTCAGTGTGTGCCGTGAAGCGGGCTGACGGCTGAGATCTCCATTTTAGAGATCTCAGCCGTCAGCGCTGTCCTTTCGCTATATTGTGTTCATTGAGGCAAAACCACGTTGCATGATATGTCTGGGAGACTGTTGCTGCTAACTTCAGTTGATTCTGGATGCTATTTACCTAATTTTTATGCACGCCACAAACGGAGCTAAACCGGAGAGAACCCGCTCGGTGCTTGGGGAAAAGGCGATAAAGGGATGCTGATGATGAAAATCGTGACACTGTAGGATGGGAATTTGACGGTGTTTATCTTGAACGCCAACAGTTTTAATAATCTGTGGAATTTATCCTAAATATATCATACAATACTATAGCATAACATGTAACAAATGACTTAAGGGGGCTACTGAAAGTGCATCATTGATGGCCAAAATGTAAAATCCCATTGCACTCTGCAATGTCGATCCCTGCACTGTATTCTCTGGATTTATATTGAATGCATGAACACAGCCAAGTGAATTGCAATAATTGGCACATTAACGGGTGGGGAACTCTGGTCCTGCAGGGACATCTTAAACATGCAGGGCAGTAGCTCTTCGGGACCAGGGTTAGCCACCCCTGCATTAACACATTGCACACATCTACTGGTGACAGTGGACCCATATTATGCACGTATAGTCGCTACAGCATTTACTACACTACACGTCATTAGCTTGTTTAGTCTATGCCTGTAGCAAGGCAGACACACGACATACCCCTCTGAGAGACGGGACAAACATGCCCATAAGCCATGGCTGAGAAATTGCTGACTGTGTGAACGCAGGGTAAATGTTGGCGGAAAATCTAATGATTTCAATCAAACTTTTTTCTTTTTATTTCCACGTCGCAGAATTTCTTCTACTCACGAAAGAACTTCACGAAGCCAACCCATCAGGAGTTCCCTCATCGCAACTTCCAAGAGGAAGTGGAATTTCTCAGCCAGATATTTCCAAGTAGGTTCCAACTCTCTTTAGCCCCCCCCCTTCCCTTACAGAAAGCTTCTGTTGAACCGTTGAGTCTATGCTATGGTTTCCTTACCTCAATATACTGTAGATCTACATGCTGCTGTTCGGGATGAAGATAATCCTTTGCAGATGCTGCAGGATCTGACTTGCGTTGTTTCTCAAAAACCCACTTCAAATGCTAATGCTAAGAAGCTTGTCGAAGTGTCTGCTGATGGTATGTATTCTCACATTACCTCAGCCTGAAAGTGTCGTTTTAATAAATGTAAGCGTTCCTATTACAAAACTAAAATGCAACACGGTTTTGAGACTCAATTGAGGTTGGCGCACGCATCATGTAGTGCAAAAAGATTATTTCCATCCCGAACACCAGTGCATTGATTTTTATTTTGAGGTAAGGAAACTTACGTTGACATTAAGCAAATGGGTTTTATCACTGATTCCGTGTGTTCTTTGTTATTTTTTGTTTTCTTCCTCTTTGCAGATGGAGCAGCCTACTGTATGGGCCGTCTGAACTCTGACTGCTGGTAAATTAATCTTGCACTCAAACTTGCTCCTCATTGCTCAAGACAAACTGTGCTCAATCTGTGTAGGAAGTACATGCTTGCATTGAAAGAACCTCTATGAACATCAGTGGTTTTATTTGGGGGGTGTCATAACAAATTTTAATTTCTGTATTAATCCCATGACCCATGCAATCGTTGTCTGTCTGTCTGTCTCTGTGTGTGTCCGCCCGCCCACCACAGGTTTTAGAAGCACATTCCGTAACCACACTTTGCCCATGAATGTGTCCCAGGTACTTGTTCACTCTGGACTTACCTGAGTATTGGGAGAACAAGCATGCAGATCAGACCCTGGAAGTTCTGATGAGTGACCTCGACCCAGCGATCATGGACCAGTTTTACATGAAAGACGGTGTTTCTGCAAGTGAAGTCACTCGTGTAAGTAATGAATATCGCTTTGCTGCTTAATCTAAACCCCCTCGATCCTCAGGTTAAGGAGGTGCGTTTGCCTTCAGTGCTTCAAACGACTTGTGACGCTGGTGTAATCCACAAGGCCGCGTTGCTCCTCTTCTTTCCCCGACAGATGAGTGGAATTCGTGACCTGATACCAGGTTCTGTGATCGACGCTACAATGTTCAACCCTTGTGGATACTCAATGAATGGAATGAAGACTGATGTAAGTGACTTTCACCATGTGAGCCATTCGCCACTTGTGTCTAATGGAAAAGATCCTCTTTATAAAGCTTTGTTGAACCTGTTCATCTAGGGAACTTACTGGACGATCCACATCACCCCAGAGCCAGAGTTTTCGTACGTCAGCTTTGAGACCAACCTCTCCCAGACGTCTTACGACGAATTGGTCAGGAAGGTAGTAGATATCTTCAAGCCCGGAAAATTTGTGACTACGCTGTTTGTGAACCAGGTGAGGTCAAACTCCCAAAGCTGGCTTTTCATTGGCAGGAAAAGGGAGGGCAATAAAGATGCAAGTATAATTCCTATACATTGTTTCTCTCCCCAGAGCTCCAAATGTCGCAGTGTATTCTCTTCTGCCCAGAAACTCGAGGGCTACAAGCGCCTCGACCGCCAGTTGGCCCAATTCAACGACTACAATTTTGTCTTTACAAGCTACTCAAAGAACCGTCAGCAGAACCAGCAGAGCTGAGGCTGGAAGATGAAGCGGCGGCGGAAGGAGAAAGCTTCCCGCGGCGGGGCAGTGAGAGCCCCGCGCGGGCCTCTTTCGGGGCGCTGTCGTCGTTGTCCCGGGGGCCTTGGCGACGCCACGGACTTTAGTTTTACCTCCCGTTTGAGTTGTATGCATCACTGTACCTATGGCGTAGCACTCTTGCATGAAAGCTCTCGTCTCTGTTTAGATATCTTAGCCCACTCTTGCTGTGATCTTGACGTGCATGTAGAGGAATTGAACACGCTCTATACAAGGCTGTCCACCCGCGCTCCCCGCAGCCGCTCCTTCCTGCAGGCGTCCCCCCTCGTTCCCCACAGACAAGGCTTCCGTGCCCACTAGGCCCGGGCCCTGACATGCTCCGATCAGTCGGCCTCCTCCCGGTCCCCCGCCCGCTGGCCCTCTTGTGCACGCCAGTCCCTCCCCATATAAGAGCCGTCGCGCCACACTCGTACTTTGCACTGTGGGATGGGAGATATGTTGCTCACACCACCACTGCCGTTTTGGTCCTTAAGCTCTACATAAGAGCAGCCGTTATAACGTCCAAATAATTCAAATGTGCAATATTGCGCCCCTATAGTACAGGGTGGTCTATCAACCACAAGCTTCCAGCTCGGATTTCTCACCCACCAGTCGTGTTGCCTATTGAACTTGGCATTTGATGCAGATCGGCTAAAAGATAATGTAATGCTACCGGCCCCATGTTGAGTGACAGGTCTCTATAGCCAGGCCAGCGGGGACAGGGCTCCCTGTAGGAGATCTGCCCTGTCCCGTGTGTAGCGGGTGAACACGATGCCCTTTGCAATCCCACTGGCCCCAGAACCCTACATGACAGGAGTGGCCCTCCTGCCTTTACCATGTCACTCTGAATGGGGACATACTGAGTCTAACACTTTGCTTAGTGCAGCAAAGCATTTCTTTTTCTAAACAATATACCCCCCTCCCCTCCAACCCCATACAGAAATCTGTAAGCACACAATAGAGGCCCACCAATCTGAGCATGCCAGGGTTATCCCGGCTCATTCCACAAGACGCAGACAACTTTTATTAATTTTTTTTTTATTGTCCATACTATTTCAGCATATGTGACTCCCTTAGCATTGCCCTTTTTGTTCTGTAAGGGGAACTGTCCTGTGACACTAGTGCATGTGACAACTAGTGCTGTATTGCTTGACGGTGTAATGTGCTGCGTCGCTTCCTCGTGTGCATCATGTCTGTGCTTCACCTTCTCAGTTACTGGCTGCAAGAACAAAGGTAATTCAAACATCCACATCCTGATGTTTGAACAGGCAGGGCACTGAATACTAATCGTTGACCTATTCCTTACTGCTGCAAGCAGGTCAAACCTGAGTTTGCAAGGCTAGTAACGCAACATTACCGGTCTTCTCCGATAGAAATCGTCTCGTTCACAATGCTTCTCCTGCCAGGGAATGCAGACTCTTATTGAATATTTATGACAAAACTGGTTTGACTACAAACTACAGCAATTTGACCTGCTTTCAGCACCTTGAACAGTTTTTGCAATCTCAGCTGTATAGGAAAGTGCCTATAACATGTATATTGACCACTTAAAGACAACGTTATCAAACTTTGTTCTTTTGAAAGAGCACAATAATATTTACATGGACCACTGGATAGACATAGTATGCCTACAAGGAATCTAACTAAAGTTGACTACTTCTCCATTTATCTTTTTTTTTTTTTTTTCTGAGGACCAATCTTTACTTGGTGTCCTTACTGAAAATGTTATGCTTCTCAAACTATTTGAGTGATATTTCATTATTAAGTCTTTATTTATTTTCATAAGGAAACATAATGGAATGTGAACCAGCACCATTTTTGAATTGCTTTACAACAGCTAGTGGTGTGTCCTCCTTGGTATGAAATGAAGTTGTAAATTTTTGAAAGGACCAAGTTATATTTTAAAGAAGTGTCATCCAAACATTCGTGTAGGTTCCCATATAGTTTTGTTCTATGGTTTAAACGGATTAGATTTGACAACGAGCATATTACAACTTGACTCTTGCCTTGCCTTTTAGAATCTATTTTAAATGATTCATTGGAAGGCATATTAATAGTCTTCCTAAGTGAGAGGGTGAAATTGCAGGTTGTACTGAAGGAAAAATGTTGCTGTTCTAATTCATTCTTTTGCTGTTCTGTCTGGTCAAGATGCGCTAAATATATCTGTACTATGAGCTTAATGCTTAAATAATAAAAATAATATTCATACAGATGAACCTTTTTGAAATGTGTATATGTAGGCTACTGGAAATACTGACCTTACTGCTGCATTAGATATTTGACCCTGTTGCTAATCTATAAACGGCTATATTTAGATACCTTAGCCCTGGCCTAGCAGTTGACTGTAAAATACAGACAAAGCCCTGGCCTAGAAGATTATGAAATACAGACACAATCCTGTCTTATCAAAAGATTATTTAAAAAAAAAGCATAAATTGTTACTTCTGACTGACATGATTGGCCTTGATCCTTTTATTAGAATAGTTATCTGTAGGAGTCAACAGTCAGCAAAAGTGAAAACGGCCTCTCAATCCAGATGATTGGACAGGTTGGTTCAATTAGCCTACCCTAAATTTGCTAGAACCAGCAATCTCGTTCTGTAACTCAGTATTACTTGGATTAGTATACCATAGAATTGGTTACACCACTAGTTAATTTAAAAAAAAAAGTATTAGTATAAGTGTTCGGTATAAGTGTTCGATAATGCTGAGAAATCAGCATTATATCACACGTAGAGAAGACAATCCCCTCGATGTTATCTCCGTAAGAAATGCGCATTTATGTGAAAAGGCGACCTCTGCTGTCGAGATCGG
The DNA here is from genome assembly GCA_025399855.1 of Forbesichthys papilliferus. Lineage (NCBI taxonomy): Eukaryota > Metazoa > Chordata > Actinopteri > Percopsiformes > Amblyopsidae > Forbesichthys > Forbesichthys papilliferus. The sequence goes on along the minus strand of JAODOY010000017.1, from coordinate 1,793,496 downwards.
TGGCCACGAGGCTATGTAGCTTATTGCAATCTATGGATTTTGTAAAACCCTTCCGCCGTTTTAGGAGTGGATCTAAATCAACATAATCACATAGCCTATAGGGCCTAGATGTGCAAACGTAGACTGTTTTGTTTTTGCTCTCATTCATTATGATCTAATTCTTTATGTACATAAAAGGCCCTTTTCTCTCAAATATTGTTAACAAAACTGTTGGTGAGCACTTCTCCATGGCCGAGATATTCACCTCACAGGTGTGGCACATCAAGATGAAAAAAAAGCTACTCGAAAATGTACAGTTTCACTGTATTGAGGGGGTCTGAAAACCAGTCCGTATTTGGTGAGAACACCATTTGCCTCACCTCACTTTGACCCTTTGAATTCCCACCAAAATATCTTAGTAAATTACTGAATATAGACTCAATATAATTGTTATAATATAATGAACTACAATCTAACAGGGTGGAAGATTACTTCTGGTACAAATGGTAAATTATGAAAATGGTATAGTTTCCCCTGGTATACTTATGTTTAGAGATTGTTTATAAATTAATAAAAGAATATTTTCAGTATATTACCATTTGATGGCTTATTGTTCTTGTGGAGGTTGGTTCCTTTTCCACCGGGGACATGGTAAAATAAAATGCATACCAAAATAAAAGCTATGAAAATTTTGTGCAAATGTGCATTTTTCAGACTTTTGTTATTTTTTATAAAGACAATCTACAATTTCAGACATTTGTTATACATTTTTGATATTTATTGGAACAGATATTATACCGGATAACAGTAATGACCCTGTCACCAAAATCTCTGAGACATACATTCTGAAATGTATTGTTTCATTGAAATATATTTTGTAATGGGGAATTTTGAATCAAAATCACTTTTTTTGAAAATTGACATTTTGAGACTGTCCAATATTGCCAATAACACACTGGTAAACTGGGACTCTACTCTTAAATAATTTTAATCTATCAATACATGCAAATTCATACAGAATAAAACCATAGGACACAGAAAGTGAATGTTTGTTTTACCTTGATTAGTGTGAGAATATTACATAACATGCTCCAGTAATCGGGTGTTTTGGGCTGCTTGGGATTAAATTGAAGAAGCACACGTAGCCATGTTAATTCAGCATGCTACAGACATCAAAGTAAAGTCCTGCAACAGTAAATCTAAATATTGTGTGTTCTAATCCAAGCTCCTGTAGCCAGGCCAGAGTGCGTGCATATGTGTGTGGTCCACAAGGCATTTTTTTTGGTCTGAGATGCTTGTGCTCTAGTATGACATCTAATCACTTTAAAGCATAAAGGGTGTCTATTATATTTCAGTTTATGGGCATTGGTCTATTGTGGTAGGCCTGTTATGTCTTGCATGTATTTTAGGATATGTAGACTAGGGTAAACTACATATAACGTTTGCAAAATGGTAACTGATCTCTGATTGAGAGGTAAGCTTTTACCATATACCAAGACCATTGCATTTGTGTTAAACAGTGCTTTCCTCTGGTGGGGGGATCAAAAACTGCAGGCTGAAAATGTAAGAAATGGCAAGATATTCTAGAAAGCATAAGACTTTACTGTAATTACTAGTATAAACTAGAGATTATTTAATAACCTATTGTTTTGTGATCACGTTTGTATGGGCTGGCCTACACAAAATCATATATATATATATATATATATATATATATATTGGGACGGACATGTCATAATTTGATGCTTTTATTACAGTAGTCGCATGTTTTAACTAGGTTATGAGAAATAAGGAATGTGTAGCTGTTGTACATGTATTAGGCCACACGCGTTAACAGATGTGTTACAGTGAAATCAAGCTGTTCATTAGAAAATAACCTTGCCAAAACGCATGCCAAATAGCGATCTGCTCTCTCACCAGTTAGAGCTTTATAAGCACAGGTAAAAAAAAAGAAACAACATGAAATCGTTATATCTGATAAACACCTATGGTCTGCTGTATAGGCCATCCACAATAACTGAACCCACATTAATGAACATCAGGGGTGAGGAAATGGATGGATAGTAAAATAAATGAATGATTTGCTTTTACTGTTGCAGGGCTTACCTTACTGCCATGCACTGAGCATGGCTCTATAACTGGTAAGTAGCAGGATACAAAACAGAAGCACGACTCTGTGTGATTGCAGTTAAACATAATAGCAGAATGCTCAGAGTGGGATAGACAGAAACACACAGGCCGGACGCGAAGTGGCGTGAAATGAGAGTTACAAATTCAAGCAGGACGCATGACACGCGTTTTTCAAATGATGATAATAACAATATGTTAAATGAGTACAGTTATTTTCCATGGATACTGGAATGGGTGCTTGTGAATTATTGATGCAAAGTAAAGCAGCAAGTGATATAACAGTGATTACATTTTCATAATGAAATAAATACACCCACTATCAGATTATGAAACAATGCAGGCAGCTGGCACAAACATCCTCATACTCAGTTAATCATTTTCAGTCAGTATACAAGGCATAATTCATCGAAAATATAGGGCTTTCTTTATTCTTTTTTTAAAGGTGTAGGTTCTGTAAGTAAATAGATTTTATTTATGAAGCACCTTTTACAGACAAGAGGTCACAAAGTGCTGTACAGCACAAGTAATGAGAACAAAAGAGCACAACATTAAAACAAAATTAAACATTACATAAATAAACCTTGCTACTTAAAAGCTTGTAAGCAAGTCAGTGCAGTCAGTAGGTGCTTTCTATAAAAACAACTTCTTGACAAAAAGCAGGTGAATCTTCTGACAACAAGACTATGTTCACCTGAGCCACTGAAAACAAGCTGCTTAGATGTCTCCCATGTTTCATGTCTCATTATGTAGCATAGCAACATGTGTGTGTGTGTGCGTGGGGGGGAACTCTAGCATGTTATCAACCTGTTCATCCTGCTAGTTCCATTCAATAAAATACGTAAACATAATTGATTGTTCATAGTACAGAGTATATAGTGCCATACAAAGTGAAAAAAAGCTTTTTCAAATGTATGCAAATGTATTTATGAAAAACAAACAAATCACATGCACAAGCATGCAAGTATTCACAGTCATTGGTCAATACTTTGTTGAAGCACCTTTGACAGCAATTACAGCCTCAAGTATTTTTGAGTATGATGCTACAAGCTTGGCACATCTACTTTTGGGCAGTTTCTCCTATTCTTCCTTGCAGGACCTCTCAAGCTCCATCAGGTTGGATGGGAAGCGTCTGTGCCCAGCCATTTTCAGATCTCTCCAGAAATGTTCAAATTGGCTTCAAGCATGGGCTCTGACTGGGCCACTCATGGACATTCACAGCAACACGTCGTAGGAAGACTTCGGTCATTGACTGTTACGGCACGGCTACCACCGTCTTATTTTTAGCTATATGAGCATGCGATCTCAGCGAAAGTATTAGCCCCTGGTTGTAGATAAATAATCAATATACAATCGAGACATGTTAAAATGTAATTACTTCAAATCATACATTAAATAGTTTCAGTTATATTTTGGTATAGGCTGTGTGTGTAGCCTATGATTTCAATTAATTACACAAAGGTAGTGAATATACTTACTGTATGTAAGTATGTACATGTGATTTTTAAAATTTCATTTAAAAAAATTTAAACTAAATTTGCCAACATTTCAAAAAACGTTTTTCACGTTGTTATTATGGAGTATTGTGTGTAGACATTTGAGGACTTTTTTAAATTTTATATAATTTTGGAAATAAGGCTGTAACATAAATGTTACAAAAACGTGGAAAATGAAGCTCTGTGAATACTTTCCTGATACACTTAGTGTTCACACTAATAGTGTAGTAACCTAACTTACATAATAGTGTATGAATAATTATACAGTCCACCTGACCATCCCTGTCACCTGCCAACAGGCCATATATAGGGAAGTCCATTGCAACAAGTCCATGACAAGCCCTGACATCTTTTGTTTTAAATTTGCAATATTTCAATTGTTATTTTTTCTAACTTGGGGAAAATATTACTTTATATTCAGTGACAAATAACATTTTCATTGCAATAAAGGTGAAATTAGTAAACCCAAATATTGAAACCAATAAATATTGCTATTTTTAATTGCTAATTGCTCATTTTTGTCAGATGGCATTTCCATCTGATCTCTGTGGTACATGTAAATGATGTTTGTCTTGCTTGTTACTATGAGGGCTAATAAAGGTGCACCTTTTGTTGTATATTGTTTCACAGTGTATGAGTTGATGATTACACAATTTCTGGTGTATTTTATGGTTGGTGTCTCTTGGTAGTATGGGAAGGGTTGAAGGGGCTGATTTGTTTTCACCTCTCTGAAATGTTTTTATTCTCAAAGTTGGCAGAACATAGGAGACTTGTGTCCTTCTATGCACACATACAAAAAGACACCAGTCTTCAGGTGTATTGAACCTGGAAGGAAACTATTGAATGAAGTTGAAAACAAGACACTGTAGAGAAGTACAGATTATTCAATACTGCCTGCAGAGCTGCATTCCTCATAACTACATGACCAACTGAAGATCAGTTTATCTGAACACGTTTTAATATAATCTGAATATCTATAAATGACATACATTACATATGTTTATTGCTTCACAGTAGCTGTGAGCTGTGTGATTTCATTTGTTGACACTAAACAGTGGAGCAGGAGATATTGTAGCAAAGTGTAAGTCACAGACAGCATGCAACAGGAACTGTACAGCAGGGACAGGAAAGAGCTGTGTTTGATATAACAGGCTGTTTACCACCTTTCAGGTTGTAGGCAGGCAGTGCTACATCATAACGCAATTACTGTCAGAAATAATATAAGCATAATCTAGTGGTTTATGACAATGGCACTGAGAAGGTGTTTAAATGTTGTAGCCTAACTGCCAACGCTTCTCAATGTCATAAAACATGTATGTCTACTCTGTGCAATGAATTATCAAGTAAAATTATATTTTTTTAAAACTTAAATAATTTTGCAATATAGTGACAAATCATATTGTTTATAAAACAACAGCAAATGTAGTTACCAAAACAATTCTGCTCATGCTGAAGCTGCTTAATGAAAGCATATACTCTGGTTTTGTATACAATTACATGAAAATGTCTGTATTTTACAGAATTATGACCCAACCCGGGTAAGTGTAAACATGTAGGGAAAAGCTTAATTTCTGATGATTCAAGCTATCCTTCATGTCAAACAAGCTCAAATTCAATGGATAATCATAGTACCGGTACCGGTACTTCAGCAATTTTGACCTTAGGTGCTTAGTCTTTAGCTGTAAGGACTAAGCTGTTATCTGTCTCTATAAATACACTTTATAACTAAACTCATTTCAAATATTTGGACTATTAATGTGTCCTTTATGAAGAATCTGAACAGCACAGTTGGGTCTGTTGCTTGTTCACGTATGTTCAATTGTCAGTAGGGCTAGGAGGCAACTAGCTCATAACAATGCATTTCATTTGCACTATTCATTAAAATAATATCAAACTGCATAATTAGGTTTATATCAAGGACATTTCTCTGAGAGCGACCAGAGGCTAATAGACCCTTTTCACAGAGTCGATTTGGTAATACTTATAAGACCATTATATAAGAATTTTAAAGAGACTCATGTATGTGGTACTATCTATAAGCCTGATAAATAAACCAAATGAACAAAACTTTGTTGCCTATCTCAGAACCCTTTAACTTATCATTATTATTATGTTTCATGAATTACCAGTGTTCTAACCGTACACTTATCACCAAGGGCTGGATGATTTCAAACAAGTCTTGAGCCATTTTCAAACCATAAAATGCTGATTTGTATTCAAATGGAAATTTTGTCAAAACCAGCATTGATGAATCTCATCAAAATGCAGTCCTATTATTTAGTTTGCATATAACAAACAAAAAAATAAACACATTTTATGATGAAGTTAAGCTTGACTTATGCAGGATACATTTACTGATATGCTGAAGGTTTCAGTTAAATGACTGCTGCCTCCTAATGGTGCGCACGGGCACTGCGAGACAGACGACAATCTTGCATAAAACGCAAAGCGCTGATGGTCCAGCTGCAGAAAGCCACAGAGTCCTAACATCATCGACATGCGGAATAATTAAAGCTTTAGGACTTGTATTGCTTTTAGACAGAACATCCTATTAACGCTTGTAGCCGAGAACCCCAAAAGAGACTTCACCTCTTTTTTTCTTCTTGGGGAAAAAAGGTCGCGTGGAGTGAAGCTGGTTAGACAAAACTTGACCATTCAGCTGTTCCTGCAATGCTCAAACAATTGAACGCTGCTGACTTACCTAGGCACAGGTAGGCAACTCTCTCATTAATGTCAAAATAATATAGGTTATTTACAAAAAGCGAGGATAATTGCTTAGTTGAAACGCCGAGCCACGACTGCAGCTTCTCTAACGAATCCAGTATCCTATGTTTAAACACATTTTATATTTTAATAATCTGTATGTTGGTGAAAAAAAAATCTACGTATCAATTTAATGGGCTAATCATTTGTATCAGTCATTTATCAGTCGAAATATTTAATGAATTATAACGGTCCTGCTATGAGGAGTAGCCTACAAATTTTATTTTTTGTAATACAATGCAGTTGAAAAGAGTATGCCTAATAAGTAGTAGGGTATTTCAGAGATTTAAGTGTCCACCTGAAGTGGATATTCTAAAGTGAGATCAAAACATCACTCAAAGCTGTATGGTAGGCCACCAACTGCTATTTTTGAGAAAGCAGTGATTTTTAAATTTTTTTTTTTTTAAGTGTTGAGGCACTTCAATACTCACAATGACAAATATGTTTCTGTGTGTGTGTGTGCGCGCACGCGTGTGCGTGCACCAAAGTGTACAGTATGTAGTATAATTATTAACATGTACTGTACATCCATGAAGTGTGTGTACTGTACTGTACTGTTACACCTATGTGTGTTGCATTGTACTTTGTTGTTGGTATAACCTTTTACACAAATCATGTGTTGAGTGGATACAAGGATGTTGGCAAACCTATATCAGCCAATAGAGAACATTTCCATTACCTGGCCATTTACAATAGCAGTGTAATTACAGATAACTTTGTTGGTCTTGACTGCTACAGGAAGGGATTATTTAGGTTTATACCTTTCCCACGATTGCTAAACTATCAATCATCAACAAGTAATATTTCCTTATTTTTATATTATTGTAATAATTGTAATGTAATGTATACAGTGAAGTAACTTAGAGAAAACCTGTATGCTGCCAGTCAGTTATTGTATCCACTGCAAATATCACACATTGAACTGTTTGACCCCTTTCAGTTCCAATCGTAAGATGAAAACACTGGTATTGAACCATGTGACAATCTGTGTTAAATCAACAGTCTAGCAGAAACAACAGGAACACTGTCTTGTAAATCTCATTATGGCATCGACAAGCAAAACATAATCTAGTCTGAAGTATTGCCTGTAAGGTTGTGGTTAAAGGCTAAGTCCTCATTATTGCTACAACCTTTTGAAACACTGTTCTATTTATAAAATGTACAGGTATTGAACTGGATGAAGGGGCTTTTACATCAAAAAGAGGTGTTCAGTCTTGAAAACAGAGATACCAAGATTGTGTCCAAAATGGAGAAATGTGAAAGCAATTCCGGCCACCTTCTGAAGTGAGCAGTGACCTACCAGCACTGTATTCCGTCAAAATCCCATGCCAGCGCCAGATGTTTCTAAAACCAGTTTTCTCTATCTAGCTCCACCAGGGTTCGGGAACTCACCAAGGTGCTAAGTTTGCAATGTGCTACCACTCTCTCCATAGTTCTGATTTCTCTGGCCTGGCTGCAGGGGGTACCTATTGTGAGTGGTATTTCCCATAATGCACCTTTTTCACAGCTGTGCTATAATATGGAAAGCACGGCTGCATATCAACACTTATACTTAGCAGTGCACCAGCATTGTAATGGTTTGGTCTGCACTGCTGTGCTGGTGTAACAACATTGTAATGCGAGTGTAATGCTTGACTAATAAGGGAAGACCCATCACATGCAGAACTTTAAACTTAAAAGCTTTTAATTCTAACCACAAAACATTTATACACTTAGAGTTGACAATCACCAAGGACGAGAGAAACTCATGGCCTTAAAAACACAGGTAGACAAAACACAAAAGACATACTAATACGACAGTAATCTGGATCATGGCAATACACAAGGAAAACAATGACTGGGGAAACACAGGGGAAACATGGATTACAAGAAAAACAGGGACTAGAAGAATTTATCTGTGTCACGCAGCCATAAATCTAGTGTCATGCTACTTGTCTACCCCATGCACTATGACAACAAAAGGCAGGGTCTGTCTCTCTCTCTACAAGTGATGGGAAAGTTCATGATAATTCTGTAATACAGTAATGACCTTCCTAGTCCAAGTCTCTACCTACCTAGTGTCTTGTATATGTTTTTAGGATAACTTTGTATGGTATTTTATATTTAAAATGCTGCTGTTTAAATATGTGCTTCTTTACTGCAGTACATATCAATGTAGCTGGTGATGCAGAGCAGCGTCCATTACCATTATGCTGTCATTAAGATATATGTGTCATCATTTCAGACAGTTTTATTCGGGTTGCGTTTCATATGCTGCTATGCTAGTCCAAAGTCTCTACGGTTGATATTGTCACTGGGAAAAAAACAAGGTAAAAATGTAATGTAAACAATTAAAGCGACATATGAGCAGCAAGTTTAGTGTAAATCTTGTGTTTTCTCTCAATAAAGGTATACGCTTTTGCTGGTCCTCCATGTGATATTCTGCTTATCCATTTTCATGAAGGAGAAATGTCACCTCTCTATGTGCCAGTGCCCTTAATGCAGTGTTGGATGTGTCTGTAGCACCCACCCATGCCACCCATGCACAGTGAGAGTGTAATAGCTGTCAAATCACATCACTGGTTATAAAAGAGAAATAAGAAGACATCATTTACTATAGCAGATCGCTCTTCCATCAATATCTGTCAGTGACTTGTCTGGTCTGTTGCGTTTCTGCTTCAGTCTGGTCTTTGCTCCTTATTCAGTGATGCCACACTTGTCTTCATCAACTCAGTTTATGCTTAGGCTACTGTATATTTGTATTTATTCATGTTTACATTTATAAAGGAAAATGTTAAGCAAAGTGAGTGTCATTGTAATATTGAATGATTCAATATGATATTATTCCAGACAATACAAATTGAATAGGATAGGCTAACAGAATACATTATAACACAATGCAATATGTGCTGATAATTTTCCGATATGGATATGATTCCCCGTGGGGAAATTATTTTTGAGCTCACGATATTGCTGGTTTTAATAATGTAAATATTCATGTTCCACACCCAAAGCAAAGAGACAAAAATAAAGATTCTGTTTGTCTGTATGATGATCTGTAAATTGTTTCCTGATATAATTGCACTGAATCTTATAATAATCATAATGTAGACACTTTGTTTGGCTCATGAAATGCTTTCCTTTCCTCTTATTATGTGACTATTCATGAATGTGCTATAGTGGGTTGAGAAACTGACACTATAATTATTTATTACTGGTGTACGTACAGTAATATTGTTGTTTTTTGTTTGTCACGATTTTATTTTGAACCTGGGTGGGTACTAAGTGGGTTTAAGGGGATATGGGAGGGTACTGAGTACTTACTGAGTGAGATGAAGGGGATCTTGGTTATTGGTCAGATATGATTTAGCAATGATTTGTATATTGTTGAGTGTTCATGTTTTTAAGTGAATCCCAGGAAGAATGGAAGTTCGAATTGTCAATGATCACATGGTTCATGGAGAGGCTAAACCAGGGGTGGGCAATCAATGTGAATCAGGAGACTTATAAAACATGCAGGGCAGAGGCCCTCCAGGACCAGGATTGCCCACCCCTGGGCTAAACCTATGGCAAAATAGTTCCAGCAAGTGCTTGGTAGGCAATTTGAATATATATATATATAAAAATATATAACTTATAACTTGTAATTAGTAGTCAATAAATGCACCGATTTACATTTAAAATAGAATTTATACTGTACTTTTAGTATTTAGGCAAACTTCCGGGAACTATTTTGAGGCTCCATTGCTGTGAAAAAAACTGTCCATTGGAGTGAACGGAGATGACACAACTCTCTTTTTACATGGCTTTGGGTAACACAGGATACAATATGTATTTACCCTTAAACTGGTTTATATCAAAACAAGTATTTTTTTAATCATTAAATTAATCTTAATCTTACCATTATTTTACTAGTTACATTGAGTTCTGGCCAAAAAAATAGCTTAAAATGTAAAAACCGACATAAAACATAATTTAACATTTAAATGGACAGAGAGAATATAAAAATGTCAGAAGGACAGAAAACAATTAGAATCTAATGAGATGCACTGATTTAATTTCAGTTGCAAACTTGCTCAAAGACCACAAAGTATTGCAAAGATACAAGCTTGATCAGTTTCAAGCTATTTTGGAACGGAACTGAGCCTGCGGGTACAAGCTCGACATTAGTTCATGTGAGTTCATGAGGAAATACAGGATGATTTAAATGAGTGACAGTTTCTTCATGGCATCTTTTGAACACAGTAGAGCAGCTCTTCCTTGGTCTGTTTACTGGGCTGACCTACTGTATCAGTTTTAAATCTATAATATTCAAAACAGGGAGGTAGGACGAAAAGATCATTCTGTTGTATATGGAAATGTTAACGTATATTTAACGACTATATCTAATTTGACCTTTTGTCAGGCGTACTGGCCCATTCGTGACCTATCGTATAGTATTCACACTGTCTACGCTGGCCTGGTCCACCTGCCGGTAAATATTGGTTCAGCTGAGATCTGTTGAGTGGCCCAAACAGTGAGAGCAGCAGTCAGCCATGCATGCTCATGTTGACAGCTGCCACTTCATGTTGACAGCCCCCACTTAGATGCTGCAAAGCTGCCACTCATGTTACCTCGAATGCAATAAATGCCCTTTTGAGTGGTGCAAGGTGGCGTGATGCACTTTCATTGCATTTTGGAGTGAGATACAGTCATTCAGTTAGAATGACAACTGTTGTTTCTCTGATGTCATTTGATTGCGTGAACAATCCATATACCTAGCCATGTAACATAAAGGTTCAAATAAACCCTAGTCCATTCTCACTCACACTCGCTCAAATTTGCTTTATAAATATAGAAAGGAAAATTGTACTCCAATCAAAACATTACTGTGGCAATAGATGTATTTGTACGTCTGTCAGTACAATAATAATGTCAATGTCAGTATCACACTATAAAATCAAAGTAGCCAGGGAACAGTCGAGAACAAAGTGAATGACACTACACTGTACAAAATCATACTGTATATTGTAGCTTCAATAACTTAATAGTATGTTTAGGCACCAACATTTCATTTGGTTGGTTCAGTTCCAGATATGATGCAAACTAATAAAACTTGAACAAATAGTGATAGTTGCCTTTAACAGAGCAATCAAATTACCTGCATTGTCAAAAGTTGAATTATTGAATATATCACAATACATTCACGATGAAAGCACACACATACAGTATATGTAGTTCATGTATCTGAGTGGGTCATGTTTTTGGGGAAATAGTGATGACTCATCCTGCACATCAATGTATATACACATTTTTACATCCATATAAATTATCTTTCTATCACAATGCCCGGGGGTGGGCTGAGTACGTTAATGTGGAGACTTTAATATTTAGCTGAAGACCACACTAATCTTGCCTTCTACGTCTGTTACAGAGCAACCTCCACCCTTAAGAGAGTGCAGAGAGACTGACAGGGCCTAGGCCGGTGATGGAGCTAGACCGCCACCTCAGGCATTGCACCACATGTTCCAACATCACAAACGGCACAGGGCCACCAAGCAACAATGTCAAGCTTCGGTTGAGCGAAACCATGGCGGTCGTGGTGGTGGTGGTGCTCGGGCTCCTCTCGTTTCTCGCCGCAGTTGTCAACGGAGGGGTCATCGCCGCCATCTGTACTACCAAGAAACTGCAGCTGCCCGCTAACTACCTCATCTGCTCTCTGGCTGTCACTGACTTCCTGGTCGCCGTGTTGGTGATGCCAATCAGCATCGTTTACATCGCCATGGAGACGTGGTCCCTTGGTCAGGTGGTATGCGAGGCATGGCTGAGCGTGGATATGACCTGCTGCACTTGTTCTATTCTCCATTTGTGTGTCATTGCCGTGGACAGGTACTGGGCTATCACTAAAGCGGTTGAGTACTCCCGCAAGAGGTCAGCGTGCTCGGCTGCCACCATGGTTGGAGTGGTGTGGGTCATCTCTGTGTTTATATCTATGCCTCCCTTATTCTGGAGACAGCGGCCAGGCAGAAGTGGGATCCAACAGTGCATCATAGAGCACGACCATCTGGGCTACACTATATATTCTACCTTCGGGGCTTTTTACATCCCTATGTCCATCATCCTCATCTTATACCACAGGATTTACCATGCGGCGAAGACCCTTTATCAGAAGCGTGACTCCTCTCGCCAGCTTGGTAGCAGGAGTATGGGTAGTCAGAACTCTGTAGAGCGTTACCATGTGACACAAACATTTTGTGTATCGGACTTGTCCATTGCCAATCCCAATCTGGCTATCGACACGCTCAATGTTACCATGCGCATTCCATCATGTGAGACAGATATGAATGAGTCAGAGGAGAAAAACCAAACATGTAACTCACGCGAGAGAAAGGCAGCGCGAATCCTTGGTCTTATTCTTGGGGCTTTTATAATTTGCTGGCTTCCGTTCTTTCTAAAGGAGCTCTTAGTGGGTCTAAAGGTTTTTCAACCTTCACCTATTATCTCTGATTTCCTTACTTGGCTGGGATATACCAATTCTCTCATCAACCCCCTGTTGTACACCAGCTTTAATGATGATTTCCAGCTGGCTTTTAGGAAATTACTCAAACGAAATGGGCATAGATTCCCTCACTGAAAAACATAAGGAATGTACAGTATAAGACCATTTGATAACATGCATTGTTTATGTTTATCTGCAATAAGAAGTTGAAAAGAATGTTGAAAATAAAATGTTACAATATTCTTGATTCAGCCAGTGACTGATATACATATCATTTACTTATAATAACAATTTAGTATTCCACCGTAGGCTAATATATTTGACTTTACAACAAAAATAATAGATCTCTGATGTACCTAATGTAGCTTATGTCCATACTAATGAAGTTTACATGTAAGATAAATGCCTTAATAATAATAATAATAATAATAATAATAACAAAAAAATTGAAAACAATAATAATAATATTAATAATAATAATATTAATAATAATAATAATAATAATAATAATAATAATAATAATAATAATAATAACAACATAATAACAATAGTTGTGATGTATTGTGTATGTACAGTAGTAGGACCTACTATATAGCCATAGTCCTTAAATAGTGTCTCTGATATAGCTTATTATGGTGTTTTTTTAAATTGATTTGATAATGGTTTAGAATGATTTGTTAAATGCACGTTTTTTTTAAGAGTGCAGGAGCCTAAATAAACAAAATCTAAACATAAACAAATTTGGTTGGTGAAATGTGTTGCTGGGACAGCCTGCCAATCCAGGTAGTTTGCTACATGACTGCGTAAACATGGGTAGTGAGTAGCACGGTACGTACACGGCAGTGCTACGCGCAGGAGTTGGGTGTGAAGATGGCGGACGAAGAGGCCGAACAAGACCGTAGTTGTAGGACCGATGTCAGTGCAACGATTTCGGCACTGAGAGAACGTTTGCAAGAATTGCAAGAAGTAGTGATTAATAACAGTTGTGTATCCGAAGTCCAGGCGTCTTCTAACTATTGCCAAGAGTTTTGTCGGGTATGTTTTCTCAACGATAGTCAAAAACCAAGTCAGCGCTAGCTAGGTTTACATTACCCTGCTGTTTCTAAAAAGAGCAAGGATGCACGATTTTATATTTTTCATGCTCTGAAAGGGCGGTGTCTGTTGTTATATTAGCACAGAGAACACATTACGCCGCATAACTCGTTAAATCTGGTAATAAAATAAAACACTCGTTATCTCTGAGTTAATGTGTTAGTAGCATTAGCTTCCGTGCTATTTTCACGTAGTGTCATTAAAGTACAGACAGTGTTGTACATCTTTCACTGCAGCTAGCTAGTTTTCACCCTCACACTGTCGTTTAATAAATACATCTTTTTATATTTTTATTACAGTATTATTATCTGTAATCAACAATGAACTCTGTCTGTCTAGTTGTAGGGTATTTCAAGCTAGTTGGCTACCATAGTTAGCAATGGTTATTTGACAACATTGAGCTCATTTAATATTGTTGCGTTTATTACCGTACCAGTACTGTATTAGCAACATCCAAATCAGGAAAATCACATTTATAAGTGATCATTTTTATAGAATAGTATGAATATTATCCAATGAACGACATCGCCAATTCAACCTCTGTTTTGTCGTTATGTTCGTTATGTTAAGTGTACCGTAATGGAATATATTTGTACAGTAGCTGAAATGAACGTGCAAATAATACACGTCTCGAGTAATTAATAAGCAAATGGTAGCCTGCAGTTGTGTGAGAACAGTAAAGATGTCTTTGTCTGAAGGTTATGGTTGGGCACGTAAATAATAGCTACCTGGAAGTACTACAAATTAGTACGGAATACGGATAAATTAGAAATATCATATAGAAAACGTGTATTATTTGCTGTCTAGTGTTGAGGTCATATAGGTGAAACGTTAATTCAGATATTTTCAGATTTGAATTGGGGCCTCACGATTTTGACAGCAATTTAGTGTAATTTAATATAATTGCATTTAGATATTCTGTGTTGACAACTGAATGTTGTGTACACAACTAAATAACAGTGTATAACATGTTTTCCTAATATATTTGAGCATTTTTATATAAATATGCAATAAGTGATGGTTATAGTGTTGCAGACTAACAACGCTATGCTTGCCTTTCAGCAAATGTTTAAGAAAATGAAACTGTTTGGATTAGCAGCAGTGACCAAAATTTTAATTGTGATTAGTATTACAATGACTTGTACCACTCAAATACTCTAGAATAAGTCCACAGACCGGCCTGGACTAATGAAGTCTTTCTACCCCAAAAAGTTATTTTACTTGCCAATTCATTAGATTTTGTTTTCGCTATATTATAAGAACACAGGGTTGTTTTCATAAATACAACTCTAATGCGCCCAAACTATTCAGGAAAGAGCACACATGCCAACA